>PVIH01005492.1:0-123363 GCA_004025045.1 Sigmodon hispidus | reverse complement strand
CTTATTTCAACACTGATTTAAAATCCCAAACATTTAAACTTCTTTGAAAACTCTTCTCACCGTGTGTCTCATGTAAAGGGGAAACTGCCTGAAGGTCATGTCAGACCATGCAAAAGTATCTTCAAAGCTTCTTCAAAACTTGTACTTATTTCAACACTGATTTAAAATCCCAAACATTTAAACTTCTTTGAAAACTCTTTTCACCCTCTCCCGTGTGTGTGTTTTGTGTGTGTGTGTGTGTGTGTGTGTGTGTAGGTCAGAGGACAATTTGTAGCAGTTAGCATGCTGTTACTATGTGGGTCCTGGGGATTGAACTGAGGTCACCGTGCTTGGTGGCAAGCCCCTTCATTCACCGAGCTCTCTCATTGGCCCCATATTTTACCTGGTTTCACATCACCAACTCTGGTGTGTTTCACCTTTACACTTGCGCCTCCATTCAGACCAGCCATGCTTCCGTCCCACAGCCAAGTTCAGCCTGCGGCTGTTGTGATACTAAGCACAGTTGCAGCCCTCTGGGGTCTCTCTAGTGTGCCTGTCCTGAAGGTAGAGGTATTGTGATATTTTCCCCACTTGGTGAACCAGCTCCTGATCTTCCAGGAGTGGCTTTCTCTCCTGAGTGGGAATGATGAGACTATTCCCCCTACCCACCCCTACCAACCCTACAGGGTTGTTTTGAGGAATAAATGAGATACTTTGTTTCCAGCTCTAGCCTAGGTGTGGTTCATTTTAACCACTGGGCCGGAAGCTGGATAACCTTATTTGACTTGAACACCTGCTTCTTGGTCACCCTAGGCACTCTGGACCTTCTGTAGAGTCTGACAGCACCAGCACTGAGGCCTCACAAGCCTCTGGTGAAACTGAGCATTTCCTCCACCCTCCCGGGTCTGCGTTTGGTGGCTGGTGGGTGGCTGCTCTTGGCCCTATAAGGCAATCTCTCCTGTCAGTGACCCAGGTGAGCAGGCAGCCATCGGCCTCTCTTAGCAAAGCCACAAACTCTCCCAGCTGAGCTGTGCACAGGGGACTTCAGCAGCTGGGAGACTTTGTCGCCTTTTATGGCTTTGGAGGAAGACAAGAGACCTGGGCTTCACAAAGCAGAAGCACAGAACTTCCTCACAGTTTGAGATGTGTGGGCTGAACTCAGACACAGCCTGTGCTGAAACCCTAGAGAAGTTCTTGCTCTGCATAGTGACTACAGAAGAGCTGAGGCCCCGGGGACGGATACACACACACACACACACACACACACACACACACACACAGAGTGTCTGCCAGAGTGTCCACCAGGGCTCTCTCTCCCTGGGGGGGGGGTCTGTCCATGCCTTGGGTTGTCAGCACAAATGTCCTATTTCTTCATCTTAGGGCTGGGACTGTGAGGTTTTGAGGGGTGGGGTGCGTGTGAGCAGAGGCCTGAGAGGGGACTGGGTGCGGGTGACGGGGAGAGATGAGGAAGCCTGTCCTAGGCAGACATGAAGGTGCTGGGGGAGCATGTGTGGACAGACCTGGGCCCTGATAGGTGGCAGACAGGCATGGGCAGGTTGAAGCAAGTGAGAGGCAGGAACTCTGTGTGGTGGAGCTGAGCTGCTGTGGATCAGCAGTCATCAGCCAAATGTCCTGGTTTGAAACAGGTAGCCCAGGCTAGCTTCAAACTGGTGTAGCTGAGGATGAACCTTGAATTTCTTTCTTTTTTTTAAAAAATAATTTATTTATTTGTATTTTATGTACATTGATGTTTTTGCCTGCATGTATGTTTTTGTGAGGGTGTTGGGATTACAGGTATATGTCCTAAAGCCCCACAAAGCTGTAGTATGAGGTTTTTGGCTTGTCTGATTGGTGGTCTAGACTTTTAGATTTGTAATCTTAGACTGACTAGCCTTAAATAATTACATAAGGCTTATACTAATTTTATGTTGATTGGCTTATGGCTTAAGCATATTATTAGTTAGCTTTTGTGTCTTAATTTAACTTATTTTTATTAATAGTCTTGTCACGTGACCCGTGGCTTGCCTGTGTTATTTTATATGTTGATTTTGGGGTGGTTGGATGGTGTCTCTTTTAACTGTGCTTTCCTCTTTATGTTCTGATTTTCCCACCTACTTCTAAGATGCCTGTCATGGGCAAAACAGTTTGTTTGTTTTTTTTCCTACTAAAGAATGATGTTCCCTAAAGCCAAGGTAGTCGCAACTTTTAGACAGCCGTGTTGCAGCTTATTTTGTAGCAAACACAAGTGCCACCTTGTGGGCACAAGGCTATATAGCCTTGCTGTACCCAGGAAGAACTCTCAAAGGTCTGTGGTGCAAAGTGGTGGCTCTTAAGCCAGGGAGAAAAGCCTTGTAAAGCTGGGACTTCTGAACACAGGAAGCTCTGTCTGCACATTGACTTTGAGTTAAGACACAAAACTGATATGTCCCACTGTAAGGGGCCCTAGGCAGCTTTTGGGGGATGACTTCATTTCCTGACGCCACCCCAAGTCCTGCTTGGGGATGACGGGGGATCGACTGCCTCCCTCTCAAAGAAAATCTTCCACCTACAGTCTTTTCCTGTTTTTTTTTTTTTTTTCCCCAACTGGTAGGCATCAGGTCCCAACTACACTGAGAGCAATGTCCATTCATTAAGATCTGCAGGGCCTCGCCCTCCTGTCCTGCATCTCCAGGGTATGTTTTTGTTTTTGTTGTTTTGTTTCTCAACACTGGTTTTGTTTGTTTTTGAGATGGGGTTTCTCTGGCTGTCCTGAACCTCACTCTGTAGACCAGGCTGGGCTGGAACTCAGAGATGTGGCTGCCTCTGCCTTTCTTGATGCTGGGATAAAGGTGTGAGCTTCCACTGCTGCTTCTCTCTCTCTCTCTCTCTCTCTCTCTCTCTCTCTCTCTCTCTCTCTATAGGTCAAGGTCATGTCCCACACTGGCCTTGAATGGTTGAGATACATAAGGACCTTAACATCCAACCCTCCTGCCTCCACCTCCTGAGAGCTGGGCCTGCAGGTGTAACCATTATGCTCGTATGATTATGAGCTGGGGCCATTAAGCCATCCAAGATGCTCTCTTCATCTCAGGGTCCTGGCCTCAATCCCACCCACAGAGTCCCTTTGGGAGGTGGCATATGAACCAAGGCTGGAGATTAGGACATGACCATCTTTGGGGATATATCGACTTCACTCTGTCTGAGCCTGGTCCATATCTCCCTTTGCCTCTGACCTCATGTCCCCTTTGACCCCTTCCTGATGCTCCCAGATTCCACTGAGAATTCCACTGGCTAGTGGCTCCCTGGTCACCTGTTGAAGCCTGGGAGGCCCTTGATGTATTTTCTGTACTCACCTGTCCCAGATTCCCGACCTGGGCCTGCTGTTGTGAGCAAGTGGTCACATCCCAGTGTCTAGGCACCTGACACCCGGGTATGTGCTAAGGGGACAGTGGCAGGGCTGACAGGTGTCTTCATGGGAGGTGGGAAACAGATAAGTCTAGCTAGGTCCGACAGTGGCAGGGACACTGGGGATGCAGAAAGCAGCTCCGGGGTCCCAGGATGAGTGCTGCCTCTCAGACATGAAGATCTGAGTGTGGCTGCTCTGTTCAGGGGAAACTGAGCAGGGAAAGCTGAGGACTTGAAGACACTGGTAGTAGCTGAGGCTGGCAGTCATAGAGGAGAGTGGCAGCCCTGGCTGAAATTAAAAATTTGACAGGTGCCTTTGAAGAAAAGTCTTGTGACTCGCAGCAGAAAGCCTTGAGAGTCTTTCAGGGAGGGTTGATGTGCTAACATCTTCTTTTAGGGTGGCTCTGGCCACTGGGCAGTCACAAAGTGAGGATGGCATCAGGTCAGCCATGAGGCTGCCTTGGTCCAGGTGGGCAGAGCAGTGGGATGTGTGATGGCAGTGGCCAGAAATGAGGGCATGGGAAGAGACCCTCACTGCTTTCATTTCTGGCTCTTGGGATGCCATCCTTGTCCTGTGTATCAGGCATTTTCTGTGCAGAATTCTTCCAAGGTTCTGCCCAGCAGAAGGATGTGCATGCTGGGTCCCCTGCTTCAGAGTGAATGGACTCTCTGGACCAAGCCAGATGCCTTTCTCAGAGGCTCCTGCTCCTTTATGTGAGTCCCCTGCCCACCATGGGCAGATCTCACAGAGGTTCTAGAAACAAGGTTCACACTGAGGTTCCTAGACTGGACATTTACCTGTCACCCCAGCACTTGGGAGGTGGAGGCAAGACTGAAAGTCTGAAGCTGGCCTGGATTACATGGAGAGGCCTCATCTTAAAACAACAAATGCTAAGAAAAACCACAAGGCCAGCAGGATGGTTCAGTGGGTACAGGAGTTTGCCACATAGCCTAACGACATGAGTTCAGTCCCCAGCACCTATATGGTGAAAGAAGAGAACACAAATTGTCCTTTGACCTTCACATATGTGCTATGGCACATGACATAAAAACAACTAGATCCTAAAACCCAAACCCACAGAACATTCTCTTCCCTGGAAATAACTGCCAAGCCATCAAGCCAGGTTACAATGGAAAGAGCCCTGAGCTTGGCATCAGGAGAGTCTGTGTCTCAGCTGATGTCCCAGAGAAGGTTATTCTGTGTCTCAGCTGATGTCTCTGAACCTGGGCTCAGAATATGGCCCTGGCTTCTGACTATGAAAGGTCTATAAAGGTGGCTGATCCATGACCCAGAAAGTAGCATGTTTGGATGAACTCTTAAGCCCAGACATCCATTTGGGATCTTTATAACCCATCTAGTTTCTTGCTAGTAGCTTCTGGACCCCAGCTCCTTCCCATCTCTCCACCCCCCAGCTTTCATCCATGGCCACACCTCTATCCCCCCCTCCTCCCCTGCTTAGTTTATTCAATACAGGTGGGGACTGCTGAAGGCAGGGGCTGTGTGGCCTCCTATATGGCCTGACACATGGCCATGTGCCATAGACTGAAGATTCATGCTGCCCTGGGTGACCTAAGAGCTGTCCTGGCTGTTCAGCCTGACCACCTCATGATGGCTTCTGTAATCCTGCATCATCGTGTGGCCATGCCCACGGACTCAGGCAGTTTTCACAGGAGCTTCTTGGAGGGTGAGGCTCAAGTCAATTAAAGATATCTCAAGCAAGTGCAGGACTTAGCTTTTGGTTCCCAAGGACTGGAATTAAGATGGCTGTGAAATGCTGAGGTGTAGCTTGGTTAAGCGCAAGGCAGACTGGCTTCTGGTGGCCATGTGATTTCCATCCACTAGGGGAGCCAGCTGCCCATTTCCTTTTCTCCTTTGCTCTGTCTTCTCTGCTTTTCCAGGCTGACCTGAACTCACTGTGCAGACCAGGCTGGCTGCAAACTTACACTAACCCCCATCTAGGTCTCCAGGACTGTTGAGATGGCATTATTAAAAAAAAAAATTGATGTGCACTATGTGTGCAATGTCTTGTGGAGGCCAGAAGAGGGCGTCGGATCCCTTGGAACTGGAGTTACAAGCAGGTATGAGTTGACATTTGAGTTCTGAACTAGCGTCCTTTGAGCAGCAAGTGATCTTAACTACTCTGCCACCTTTCCACCCCCTGGTGTCATTTTTCTAGCTACAGTTTCCAACATCAAAGCTTCTGTTACGGCGGGCTTGGAGGAGTTTCCTGTGCTACTCGAACAGTGGAGTTCTCTGGAAGCAGCTGCCTGTCAGAGGGGCATCACCGCTGAGAATTCTGTAGCTTCCTTGCACCCTGCCTGTGCTGTGTCTGTCACCAGCATCAGAAAAGGTCAGGTGGGGCTGGCAGGAAGCTATCCCATTCTCCTGGGACAAGACCGTTTGGTATCTACTGTGTGTCAAGTGCTACACTGGCCGGTGGGATGGACTGCAGGAGGTAAGGAGGTCAGCTTTTCCGCTCTAGTCCTGGGGGGCTAGCCTCAGCCCAGGCCCCCTATCCCCAGCCTCCCTGATCCCAGCATCCATGATCTGCTCCCAGGGCAGATACTGCTCTCAGCTCCTCGGCTCCTAGCCCCGCTACTCTGCTTCCAGCTCCCCTGCTGGGCGTCCCCTTCTCCCAGACCCCTGCTCTTCTCTCAGCCCCTCAGCAGCTTCCCAGCACCTCCTGAAGCCCAGGGCACGGCTTTCCTAGTTCGCTAGCCTCCGTCCCTGGGAACCCAATCCGAGGTGCTTCTCCTCGCTGACTCAAATTCACCTCTCCCAGACTCCGCCCACTCCCCGAGAACCACAACTCCATTGGCTGAGCTCTTTTCAGGGCTCCGCCTCCTAATTGCCTTTCTCCAATTGGTTCTCACGACTGTCCGTCAGCGCTGTTGCTAGGGAATGGGCTGGGCGACCGGGGCAACCCTGGCGCCTTGGATGCACCGGAAGGAGCTCGGTCCCTGTGCGGCAAGGCCGGTGAGCCGGAGATTGAGAGCGCAGGGGGAAGCCAGGGATAGCTCAAGGAAAGAAGGCTTGCTGGGTAGCCTGAACGATCCCCCAAGGAGCCTTCCCTCGGTCAAGGCTACTGCCAGGGTGAAGCTGGGAGCGCTCAAGCGTCTGTGGGCCTGCCTTATTTTCCAAGACAAACCCAGTGGAGTTCCTTCTGAGCCTACTCAAAACCCAGATTAGGGAGAGGCAAGGGAGAGGTGCCCTGGCCTGCACCCCTTCCGGGGGAGGGGCAGCCGCAGAGGCCCCAGTGGGCTCCAGGATTCAAACATGAGCTTGATGTGGTTGGTGCTCAGATGGGGTGGTGAACACTGACTTCAGGAAACAGGGTCACGATCCCTTGCAGGCCTTATGGGAAGAGCCCCGGGGCCCCGAGGCACACCCTGGCCTGCCGTTTTGGCCTCTGGGAAGCAAGACCAGGTACCCTGGATGGCTTCATTCAGTCTGATTGACCTAATGTTAAATGATTCACCCGAGCTTACTAAAGTACGGCTGGACAAACTCCACTTATGGCGGTGGAGTAGTGCTTGGTGATGGGGTTTCACAGTCGGGGAGAGGCTGGGCTCCCCTGGGAATGGATCACTTGATGGGGGAGGAGAAAGGGCCTCATCAGCTAATATGAGTGCACGGGTGCCTTTAGGGGACTCAAGAGCTACTTAGGCAAAGGCTTGCCCCTTGACTATACCCAGGTGGGAAAGCAGTCATGTGACCATTGCTTTGGAACAAGTGTTCATTGGGGTCGCCTCTGCCCAGTTGTGACTGCAGAGCTCCGGTCCTGTGTGGAGAATGGCCAGGGCTATGATTATGGGTGACCTTCAAAGGGCCTGTCCTGTTGGTCTCTGCCCTGTGTTCTCATGCCATGGCTGGATGCTAGTGAGGTTCTGTGCCCTGTAACATGTTCAGCAGTGTCTCTGGGCTCTGCCCAGTGGATTCGAGCAGCACCCTCCCCTACTGCCATTTCTGATAAGAAAAATGGCTCTGATCCTCGTCAGATGTCCTTCTGGGTTGCAAGACTGATAAAGCTACAAGTGACCTTACAGTAACTGAGGTGTCTTCACCTACAAAGGATGGATATAAGCTAGCAGGGGAAGGCTGTCCCATGTACCCAGGTGTCCCCATGGAGGTCCCGGACACTAGACAAAACCTGCCTCTGACTGCATTGCTATCTGGACACATCAAAGACCTTTCTCCTGGAAGCTGACAGATTTCCGACCACATTACAGAGCTTGTAGTTTGGAGGGAAAGTGTGGGGCCTGAGAACCATTCTTGCCACAGTCATGAAGGAAGGCTGCCTTTCAACTATAGTGGCTGGGGTGGTACAGGGTACAGAGCTGTATTCTCAGGGTCCCTCCTCAGTCTCCTGAGCTGTGGGCTTTAGACCTGCCCTTCCCATTGCAGCTCCTGCCTTCCCACAGAGCAGCTACGTTCTGGCTCTGTCCTGATATCTGGCCCTGTCCAGTGCTGTCTCTGGCTTTTTTTTTTCTTCTCTGTTTAAGGCTGGGTGCTTAGCAGTTACTTCCTCAGTAAGTTGGGTTCTCATGTGGCTTTGTGCTGGCAGGCCATGGCTATGTAGGTGATGTCATTGAGCAGGGCAGGCCATACATGATGGAGCAAGTGGTGCTGACCATGGGGACCTATGGGTCAAGGTGGGCTTGAACCGCTGGCTGCTTCTTAGGATCCAGTGGAGAATTAGCACTGGGAAACCCGCGAAGTGGTAGGAGAGGGTGCCATTTACCTGACAAAGCAATTTAAGAGAGGGAAGATTTATTTGACTTACATTTGAGGGGTACACTTCATCACAGTGGGGTAATCACAGAGGCAGGGGCCTGAGGCAGCTGGTCACATGTCATTCACAGTCAGGAAGCCGAGACAGATGACCACTGGTGCCCAGCTTGCTTTCTGCCTTTTATTCAGTGTAGGCCCCCAGTCCTTGGCACAGTGCTGTCCACAGTTAGGGTAGGTCTTCCTGCATTAGTCAGCCTAACCACAGTAATCCTTCAGACTCACCCAGAGCTGTATCTGCCAGGTGACTCCAAATTCAACAAGTAGACAATCAAGATCAGCTATGACAGAGAGCAAACCATGTCCTGAGAGGCTGCATAGGAACAGACTCAGTCATCAGTACACATGTCACCTCAGGCAAAGGCACAGGACAGTGGTCGTGGGTCAGAGTCCCTTTCTTTAGCCTTCAGACTTGAGCCAAGAATTAGGCATGGCATGAGGAAAGGCTATGGGGTCAGGGGTCAGGGTCCCCATGGAGAACAAAGCGGAAAAGGAGAGGGTAGGTCTCTCCCTTGGGTGGGGACTACCACAGATGTTTTCAGAGGAAGTGACCTCTGAGCAGAGTGATGGAATCAGCTTGTGGCACTTGGTGGCATCTCAATGGAGTCAGTGGACTGGGTACCACCACCAAGCTCATGGTCTGGAGGGCAGGATGGCACAGAGTCTGTGCAGCAGGAGGGTGAGGGGCTCTCCAGGAAATGAGAGATGGGGGACAGTGAGGGCTGACTAGGAGGAAGGAAGCTGCCCTGAGAAGGTAATTCTGACATCTCATGATATCTTGGAGTTTATTGGGGTGGGAACAGCTGCCAGCAGCCTTCAGCCTCCATCCCTGACGGGGATGTCTGCAAACCTTTCCCTTAGGAGGCTTCTTGAAGTCTGCCACTTAAGTGAGACACAACTCTGGGTCTTCTGATGTGCACTTGCTTCTGGATTGATCAGTTGAGAGAGACAGGGCCTTAATATGTACTCCAGGCTAGCCTTGAACTCACTACCCTACCACAGCCTCCCAAGTGCTGGATTACAGATATCAGATGGTGATAGCACCACCAGGCCCGTCTTCCTTCAGATTTTCTAGGAGGTGGATGAGCAGGGTGTTTTAAGGCTTGAAGCCCAGCCTGTGGGTGGAATATAAATAATATCTGGGGTGCATTGCTGCATGTCTCTAGCCCTTCTGCCCCATCTTGAATCTCAGGTGGAAGTTAAGATACCGAGCCACTGAACGGTCCCTTCCATCCGAGTCCTTGCCAAACCACTCAAGGCACTTTGGAGTCTATTCTGAGCCCTTCCAGGGATCTGCAGCTCTGACCCCAAGGCCTGGGGCTGTGTTGGCATTTTGTATTGTCATTATCCTAACCCTGCCTTAGGACACTTCACAGTGGTTCCCGATGGTCAGATGGCTTCAGTGAGCTGCAGAAACCATGTCTCTTTCCCTATACTTCCAAGCCTGGGTGACTGGAATAGGTATCACCCTGGACATTCCAAGCCCTCTAGCCATTCTGAAGCACACTATTCTTCACTGTTCCCCTCCTGAGCATAGGACTCTCTGTACCTTTCTCTAAACAACCTTGGCACTGCATCTGGTGATCACCCCCTCTCTCCTTGCTGGAAGTTGGAGGCTGTTTAAAACTCAGCTGGGATGACGTAGAGTCTGACTGAGTCCCAGTGGCTGAGTTGATGCTTAGGGTTGCAGTCCCAGGGGTCTGCTCCATATGACAGCACACAGGCCTTGTCCCTGGAGGGATGGGGTTCCATTGTGCTGTTGTCTGGTTTGGAGATGAGGCCAGCCTTGTGTTCCTGGTCATGGGGTGCAGCCTGCACTTGCTGAGGCATTTCTTTAGAATGGTTAGATTTAAAGTGTGTGTGTGTCGGGTGTGTGTGTGCTGAGTGAGCCCCCATTCCAGCCTGCCTTTGTGAATAGTGCTCTGGTGAGCCCTCTAGAGGGATGTCTTCTGGGGAAACTTGGTAATATGGAAGCCGGTCAAGAGCAGGGCTCCACCCCCGAAAAGACAGCATAGAGCAAAAGTTGGCGAGGATGTGGAGGAAGTGGGACCTTGTGCTGGGCTGGTAGGAATGTAGTTGGAGAGCAAGGAGGCGGCCCCTCAAAACATTGAAGAGTTCCACTGTCCCCCGTGTGAGGCTTGAAGTGTGTGGGTGGAGTACAGAGACCTGAAAAGAGGATTTCAGGTAAGCAGGATCACAGCAGTACTATAGCCTCACAGTGAAGCAGCCCAGATACCTGGCAGTTAGTGACTGGAGAACAAAATGTGGTATGTCCATACAATGGCATATTATTCAGCCGTTAAAAGGAGCGAGGTGTTGATAAGTGCTAAACCATCACTATGTAGCCCATTCTGGCCTCAAGCTCATGGCCACCACCACCCCTGCTTCCGTCTCCTGAATGTTAGGATTATGGGCTGTGCCAAGCAGTGTGGTTTAAATGAAGAAATCAGTGTGCTTCTGTTGACTGGAGGGATCAGGGTAGGGCCTTTGTACCTCACATGTGTCCACTGTTAATTCCATCAAATCAACATTTCCGTCAAAAGTATTTTTTTAGTTGCATGTTGCAGTGAGTGCTCATTTGCTACCATGGGTTTTCAGTATTTCGGTGACTCTCATGCTGTGACTTTTCTCTCTTCCCCGTCTACAGAGGGCTCCAGAGATCAGGCAAGATGGGAAATGCCAAGAGCCTAGCAAGCCAGAAAATGTGCTTGAAGTTCCTGCCTGAGGAGCAGGCTGAAGTGGACAGGCTGTTTGATGCCTTGTCATCTAACAAAGGTGGCTCAGCAACCGGGACGTTCTCTCTGGAGGCGCTGAAGGCAAGAGCAACCACACATGCACACATGTGCACATACGCCATATGGTGGGGACCTAGGCCTGTAGGTGTGTAAGCACTGAAAAGCTGCTTTTTGGTGAATGGCCCGTTTTTGGCATTGTGGACTCCGTGACTATGTCACAGATATACTGCTCTGTCCTTGTAGGGCCATGGATGAACAACACCCCCACTCTGTTTTTCGAGAGAGGATCTTAGTGTATAGCTCAAACTGGCCTAGCCTAGAGTTCACTGTATAGCCCAGGCTGGCCTTAGCTGACCGTGTTTCTCTCCCCTCAGCCCTCTGAGTGCTGGTGTAAAAATACAGTGTCTTATATGTACTAAAGCAAGGCCCCATGCGTGCTGTGGTCCACATGCAAGGGGACTGCTGAGCTAACACAGTAAAGCCTTGACTGAGGAAACAGGAAGGAGGGTCAGAGGGAAGGATGGAAGGAAGGAGAGAGGGAGCTTCAATTGTGACTGGACAGTGTTCAGGCTGTCTCTAACTTGGAATAGGAACAGCTGCCTCCTCTGGGGTGATCTAGAGCCACGCTTGATGCCTCAGCTGTCCCTTACCTCTGGAATGTCCATGGTGACATGAAGGGATTTTATGGCACTCCTCACTCAGTACCAAAGTCTCAGTTTAAGAAGTGAGAATTAGCCATGTCCTCAGGGTGACTGCCCTGCCTGCTCCTCAGGACCTGGACATAAGCAAACATCAGCCTACTCCCAGAGGCTGGGGATGGGTGTAGTCCACAAAGCACTTCTAATGATTCATCTTCTAGAGCAATGGCTCTCAACCTGTTGGTCACAATCCCTTTAGGGGGTGTCAAATGACCCTTTCACAGGGGTCACCTGAAACCATTAGATATTTATGATTCATAACATTAGCAAAATTATAGTTATGAAGTAGCAATGAAAATAATTTTATGGTTGGGGGTCAGCACAATATGAGGGACTGTATTAAAGGGTCTTAGCGTTAGGAAGGTTGAGAACACTGCTGTAGAGCATGCAGAAGGCAGCTGATGGGGCTTCGTGGATTCATCGCCACGATCAATCAACCAGCTGCTCCAGAAGTTATGGGAGCCCCACATGTGGTACATATGTACATATGTGTGCACGTGCATGGGTATATGTGGGTGACTGAGGTGCAGCTAGCTGCACATGCATGTTGCTGGAGCAGATAGATTAGTCAAGCTCATCGCATTTATCAAGGCACATAGTGACAAGTTGCTGTGAGGCTTGGTGACTTCTTTGGGGAGACAGGAGTGGCTTCCGTGCCTCAGCACTTGGAGGACTACGCTTTCCCTGATGAGGGACGAGCCTGGCAGCAACTACAGCATTCAGTAGGGACAGGTTATGGGTGCCCTGAGCTGGCAGGAGGATCCAGCACAGACTCTGCTCTGTAGGACGCCTGTGACTTCATGAGAAACACTTCCTTTCCACTTCTTTGTAAGCTCTGGGCCCCCAAAAATTTGCTGGCACTGGCCGTTTGCAATGTTAAGGTCTTAAGAGTTGGTTGGTCTAATGGCCGGAGCTGTAGCTGAGTGGGAGCGTGCTTACTTGGCATGCATAAGGCTCTGGGTTCCTTCTGCAGCACTCACTGCAAAGGAAAATAAAGAGTGAAAAATGGTTTAAAACTTGGCAGGTGTAAGAGCCAGCTAATACATAAGCAGCCCAGTGCAGAGACCACAGCAGCCCCCACAGGCATGGCCCACGTTTGTGAGTTCACACAGGGCTCCAGCCACAAGAATCTATGGACATAGGGCCCTAAGCAGAGTGAGGAGCAAAGGCAGGACAGACAGGTCTGGCCTGGGGACACGGGAGTGTGAGTCACAGTGACTAGACAGGAAGTATCTGATGGCCATGATGAACTGGAGTGCTTTGAGTTTTCTTTTCCTTTTTATTAATTAATTAATTGGTTTTCTGAGATAGGATTTTTCTGTGTAGCCCTGGCTGTTCTGGAAATTACTATGTGGACCAGGCTGGTCTTAAACGCCTCCCAAGCACTGGGATTAAAGGTGTGTACCACCACCACCTGGCTCCCCTACACACACACACTCTAGAGATCAAACCCTGGGCTTTGCACATGGCAGTGAGCTCTTCACCTCTTAGCTCCATCCCAGCCTGAGCCAGTACACTTTGGGACGCTCTGGTTGGGGAGATGGTACTGTGAGTCATAGGGAGGTTTTGCAGTTGCAGGAGGCATCTGCTGAGTGGTGGTTGGTCTTGTCCTCAGCTTGTCTTCAGTGAAGCCTGCCTAAGGTCTCTTCTGTTTGTCCCCTACAGAGCCATGTCAAGGAGGGTCTTCCTCCAACGATGGTCACCAGACTATATAACGGCATGTGGAGGGTCAAGCTCACCCACAAGGCACAGGGGGGCTGCAGGAATGTTTCCCGGGATCAGTTCGCAGTGTTCCTGTCCCACCTGCTGAAAGGGAGCTGCGAGGAGAAGGCCCTTATGGTTATGAAAATGATCTTCACTGCCGCCGAGGGTCCTATGAAAGCCACAGAAGTCCAGAAGGTAAGACACCTGGTGTCTGGGTGGGGGACTTGGGTCAGTGACATCATGATGCTGGCCAGCCTGAGAGCTGAGCCCACACAACAGCTTGGTTGGTTTAGAACTCTTGAATGAGTTTCAGCAAGCATTCAGATGAACTCAGTGTGTTATTAGAAGAATGAAAGCTGGGGCCTGGAAAGATGGTTAAGAGCACTGGCTTCAATTCCCAGCATCCACATGGTGGCTCTAATGAGATCTGATGCCCTCTTCTGGTGTGTAGGCATACAAGACAGAGCACTCATATATAAAATACATAAGTAAATAATGGGGTGGTGGTGGTGCATGCCTACCTGTAATCCCAGTACTCAGGAGGCAGAGCAGATGGAGCTCAGTGAGTTCAAGGCTAGCCTGGTCTACAGAGTGAGTTCCAGGACAACCATGGTGGTAACCTAGAGAAACCCTGTCTTGAGAAACTAAGGAAAAAAAAAAAAAAGAAAGCCAGGCCTGATATCCCAGCTACTGAAGAGGGTCAAAGGCCAGCCTAGGCACCTTGGTAAGACCCTGTGTCAGAATTTAGCAAAAAGAGGAAGAGAACTAGAGATGTATTATCACTTGGTAGAATTTTCACATCTCCAAAGCCCATGGTTCTATTCACAGCAGCTCATATAACAGATATCGTAGGCCACATCTGTAATCCTAGCACTTGGCAAGTAGTGGCAGGAAAATCAAGAATTCAGTGTCATCTTCAGCTACATAGAAATTTTGGGGCCAGTCTGGGTTACATGAGGTACTAAGAAAAAGAAAAATGAATAACTACACGTAGTGGGGTTGATCCCATGCTGTGGTCCACTATGGTTGGTACTAAAAAGATAGACATTACCATGTTCACAGTAATGTGCTGGGAGTGGGTCGGGGAGGGTTTAGCTTTAACAGTGAAGTATCTCCCAGTTCACAGAGGATCTGGTGACCTCTGTGGTACATGTGCTGACCCACCGGCATGAGCTTCGAGGCTGGACTCGGAGGAAATCCACGGTGTCCCCCACCAGTGTGCAGGTGATGGCTGCCCAGCTGCTCTCAGAGATGAAATTTCAAGGCAAGTTTAGGACTGTCCACTTCAGTTCAATTTAGATGTGGTGGGCCGCCACAGTTGGTGGTATTGTGCCTCCCAGGGAAGCTGTGCTGTGGTGTGTGCGTATCTCCCTTGCTCTGTGATTGCTGTGGGATGTCCTTGTGCAGAAGCACACTTAAGCCATTGTGACATCATCACACTTAAACCATTGTGACATCATCACACTTAAACCATTGTGATATGACACTTAAGCCATTGTGACATCATCACACTTAAACCATTGTGACATGACACTTAAGCCATTGTGACATCATCACACTTAAGCCTTTGTGACATCACACTTAAATCATTGTGACATCACACACTTAAGCCTCTTAAGTCATTGTGACATCACACACTTAAGCCATTGTGACATGACACTTAAGCCATTGTGACATCACACACTTAAGCCATTGTGACATCACCACACTTAAGCCATTGTGACATCACCCTTACTCCTCTGGTCTCAGTGCCTGAAATCTTTTTTCTTCGTTAGTCTAGTAGAAAGGGTCTCAATATTTTTATTGATTTTAAAATGATTTATTTTTATGTGTGTGTGTATACAAGCACACACCCATGAAGGCCAGAAGAGGGCGTCAGATCTGAAGGGGTTGGAGCTGTAGGTGGTTGTGAGTGTTTGATATGGGTGCTGGGAACCAAAGCCAGGTCTTTGTGAGTAGTATGTGGTCTAAAGTGCTGAACCATCTCTTCACCACATTTAATTAAAGAGAAACACATTTTTTTATAAAGTCTGGGTGACTCTTCTCCACTGTCTTTCTAGTCCATTTTACTATCTACTTTTGCATTAGATTTGCTTGTGTCTCTTTAGTTTCTCTGTGTGTGGTGTATGTGAGTAAGAGGGCCAGCGGAAAAAAAAAAAACACCTGAAAGACCCTGAAACCAGAGCCAAAGAAACACACTCTGTGTCCCTGACCAACCAATTCCTTAGCACGAAATCCAGCTGATATCTGAGCTTGTCTAAACTCAGGGATTGAAATCTGACCAATTTAGACCCTGCAAATCTTCACCCTTGAAAAACTCTGCCCCTAAGAAGTTCTGTTATAAACCTTGTACCTGTTGAGTTGGGAGCTGCCTTTTTCTAACCTAGCAGAGGCAGGCACCCTCCTGGATTCTTTCCTCCCAATAAACCGATTGATGGGAATGGAGCAGAGCAGAGAAGTAACAATTTTCTCAGTAACACTTTTGCTGAAGAAATCTTCCCCTAGCCAAACAGAACTGTTATCCTCCAGGGGACCTGAGCAGAACTTCACAGGGGAAACCCTGTCCTGCCTGGACAGAGTGGTTACACTGGGGAAACCTTTTCCTGGAGCAGGGCCATAAGCTGCTATGCTTATGGTGACTTTGTGGTATTCTTGGCTCATGCCTGCCAGGGTCCCTTTGCATCTAAGCTGCAATGCTTACAGTGATGCATGTGCATGGCAGGCATATTTGAGCTCTTCATTTTATTTTTGAGACAGGGTCTCTCACTGAACCGGGGGCCCTCCAATTCGCCAGGGACCCACATGTCTGTCTCTATCTCTGCTCCCCAGTGAGGATGTTAGACACAGCTGGGGATCTGAACTCAGATTGCTTGGCAGGTACTTTACCAACCAAGCCATATCCTTAGCCACGCCCCCCCCCCTTTCTTAAGGTTTAAATGGTTGATTTGAAGGCTCCCTTCTTCAGTGTAGGTGTTTATAGCTGTGAAGTTGTCCTCCAAATGCTCCAGAGGGTGCCATGGGCTGCTTCTGTTGTCATCCGTCCGTCTCAGTGTTTCCTTTTAATTTACCACATATTTAGATTTAGTTATGCGTGTATATGTATGTGTACATGCATGAGGGTATCTACAGAGGGCAGAAGAGGGCGCCAGATTTTCTGGAGTTGGAGTTACAGGCACTTGACAGTTAGTAGACATGGGTGTTGGAAATACAACTTTGCCACAGGGTATGGTACTGGAGGCCTTTAGTCCCACTACTAGGGAGTTCGAGGCCAGCCAGGTCTACAAAGCAAGTTCTAGGGCAGCTGGTGTTACAAAGAGAAACCCTGTCTTGAAAACAAACAAACAAACAAACAAAAATCCCCACCAACCCCAAACCAAAAAACAAACCAACCCCCGCAGAACCCCCAAACCCCAGAGACATGAGTTTTGCTAATATATCCAAAATATGTTTTTAACCTGCATAATGTAAATACTGAGGTATTTTACAGTAAATTTTCATACCAGCTATTTGAAGTTGGGAGTGTTCATTAGATTTATGATATGCTTCAGCTCAGATGAGCTACCTCCCCAGTTCCACAGCCATGTGTGATTTGTGGTTTTAGACTGGTTACTGCTGGCTTGGATGGTTGCTATAAGGTGTCATGGTGGGCTCACTAATGCTGATTCCCGTTTTTTAGATGGCCACAAGTTTCTGGGGCCTCAGTGCCTGGACCAGGTCTGTGATCAAACCGTGATTGAGGACTGGGTATTCCGTGTCCCTCTTGTGGGCATATTTCTGAGTGTGGTCATCCACCGAGGCCTTCGCCTCCAGAACTCATTCCTTGACCTTTCCACGCTGGTCCCTGAGTGCCATGTGGACCAACGGCAGCCGTTTGAGAGCATTCTGGACCTGCTGTCTGTCATCTACCTCAACTCCCACCTGGCCACAGAGCTGCGACAGCGCTGGCGCCTGCTGTTCTCCACACAGCTCCACGGACAGAGCTTTTCTCAGCTCTGCAGCCACATCACACACCAGGGGCCCTGCCTGCTTGTCCTCCAGGACAGGGATGGCTATGTCTTTGGTGGCTTCACCTCCTGCTCTTGGGAGGTCAAGCCTCAGTTTCAAGGTAAGTAGGTGCTCTGCTGGTTAGGGTCAACTGTCAACTTGGGACAGCCTAGAGTCCCTTGGGAAGAGAGTCTCAGGTGTGATGCAGAGCGGGTTGTGAATTGCTGTGGGAAGACTCCGCCCCTTGTTGGTAGCGCCATTTTATGGGCTCGGCCTAAACTGTACAGGAGTAAAGAAAGCTAGCTGAGAGCGAGTGGGCATTGCAGGGGCAGGCTTCCCTCTGCCATAACTGTGGTTGGGGTGTGCCTAGCTGCCTGAGTTCTTGCCTTGACCTCTCCAAAATGTTGAGCTACAACCTGGAAGGATGAGTCAAATAGCCCCTTTCCTGTGTTTATTGTCCGGGTCTTCTCACAGCAACAGACAGAAAACTAGGATGCTTGTTATTATTGTCACTGTGGCTGACAACCTGACAGAAGAGCAGCCTGAGGAGGCCTAAAAGCAGGGAGGGGCCTGGAGTGGGGGTGAGTGGTTGAGCAGCGCACGGGACAGGACCGTTCATCATGGTGGGTAAGGCACGTTGGTGGGAGCCTGTGACCGCTGCTTGTCTACATCGTGCTGGGTTAAGAAGCATTGTAGTGCGCTGGCTGCTCTTGCAGAGGGCACTGATTTGATTCCCAGCACCCACATGATGGCTCACAATTGTAACTCCGGTTATAGAGGATCTGATGCTCTCTTCTGGCCTCTGGGGGCTCTAGGTATTCATGTGATGCACATACATACATGTAGGCAAAACATGCATACACACATATTTAAAAAGCATATTGTGGGGGCAGGGCAGAAGTGGCACTGTGACCTCTGAGACCTGTCTCCCCAGCAACCTTCCTCCTCCACCTAAAGGTTCTATAACCCTCCAAACAGCTCTACTAGCCAGGCACCAAGTACTTAGATAAATGAACCCTTAGGGGACCGAAACCCTGAGGGCTTGAAGAAGCTTGGGAAGGGCTGGTCGGACAGTCGCTGCCTGGACACGCACGCACGCACGCACGCACGCACGCACGCGGCTTCTGATCCTCTAATGGTTTCTTGATTGAAGTTGCAGTGGAGGTATTAGGAACTCCTCTGGCACCACAGAGAGGCCTTGGCAGGGGCTCAACCCTGCTTATAGGTGACTGCAAAGATGTCATCAGATGGATGCCCAGGAATGGATGTCAGTTGCTTCCTCACAGAGATGCTTGCTCACTGCACTGTTCCCTCCCCATGGGTGCTCCCTGCCCCACCCCACCCCACTGCTCTTCTGTTCTGTGTGGCCGTGGCTTTGTTGGCTCTGGAAGCACCATGTGTAACTGAGTCTGTTGTAACCTTGCCTCACTACTCTCACAGGAACTGTCCTTTTTTTTTTTTTTAAATCTTATTTATTTATTTTGTATACAGTGTACAGAAGAGGGCACCAGATCTCATTATAGGTGGTTGTGAGCCACCACCATGTGGTTGCCGGGAACTGAACTCAGGGTCTCTGGAAGAACAGTCAGAGCCATCTCTCCAGCCCAGAGCTGTTCTTTCTGACTGTCCCCGGGTTCCTCCATAGGTGGCAGACTGCCTCCTGTGTGCACAGATGACCAGCTTTCACCAAGGTGCCGCCATGGTGCCCTATGTCACAGCATACCTCTGGGTTTCCTGCAGATTCAGCTCTAGAGGCCACGGGGCCACGGGCAGGTGGGACTGCCATCCCCAGAGATCTCCTGGCCAGGCTGGTGGCCGCAGGCCTGGAGGGAGAAGAGCAGGTGGATGACAGTTGTCTCATACGTGTTTGCACATGTGATCCCTTGGTTCCTTGGATCAGGTGTGCTTAGGATTTGATTTCCTGCTAGATTTTGGGGTCTTCCAGAACTTTAACCCAGTTCATGGAATGATGGGAACAGTCCCCCAGTCCAGGTTTCTAGATGTCGCTAGGCTGGCAGGTGAGTGTGTCTGCAAACAGCTGCCTCAGGATTTGCAGCCTGTGCTGTTTGCCTTGTCGTCTTAGGAAGAGGCGGTACTGCACCCCATCAGGTGCACCACGGAAGGCTACACTTGCCACCTCACTGCGCCCCTGCAGGCTCAACTCTAGGGTCGAGTGAGATCACAGATGAACCCCACTTCCTCCAGAGCCTTTGTGCCAGCCTTAGTGCTGCAGGCCTCAGATCCTCGAATCCTCAGCTTCTCCATCTAGACACCTACACACCCATGAGGCTTGTTTCGTGTGGTGTCTGGGGCCTGCCCTCTGGTCACCAAGACTCCACACCTGTCCTGAACATGGATAAGATCTTGGTTGCTGCATTCTGAGATGCAGCCTGTTGGTGTTTGTAGTTCATCGTGGCTCAGAAACAGTGACTGTTTCCTTGGCTCTCTGTCACTTTAAGGGGACAACAGATGTTTCCTGTTCTCCATCACCCCCAGCATGGCTGTGTATACGCACACAGGTTACAATGACCACTTCATGTATTTGAATCATGGACAGCAGACCATGCCCAACGGACTGGTAAGCAGGCGGGGAGGGGGTGTCCCACCAGCCAGGTGGGAGTGCCTCCAATGTGTCTGTCCCTTCTGTGGTATGTGCTGAGAGCACATCTTCCTTAGTGATAGCCTGCCTTTGCTGGGCTTGCCTTTGGTTTGTGTGCCAACAGCCCAGCCCTTTCCATGGATCCATGGAAATGATTGGCCTGTGTGCTGAAGGGTGTTGGTAGCAGCCCCATTACAAGGCACTGCTGTCCCGCTCACACCAAGGCTGTGTGCTGAGCTTGGTGGAGGAGGGAGATCCCCATGCTGAAGACTCTGGGCATTGGGTCTGCTTATTAGTAACTTAAGAGACAGAAAATAGGCTCTGTTTGTGGTGGCCATGTTCTTGCATGTTGGTAGCCACAGAAAGGAAAAGAGAGGAGGGAGGAGAGGGGGGGAGGAGGGGAGGGAAGGAGGGGAGGGGAAGCTGGAGGCCAGGCCAGCAGTGGACATACCCACAAGGGTCCTTGGCATGGGCAAGAGTCATCCAACTGCTGCCCTTCTGCTCATCTCTGTTTTTCGGTGAGTCTTGCGGGAAGGAAGTCCCAGCTCTGTGCTTGCTGAACTGAGAGTTATGATGTCCCCTCAGCCAGCTAGAGTGGGTCAGGTGTTCCCTCCCAGGCTACCACAGCAAGCAAGGGACATGGCCAGGTCTCCAGGACACCAGAGTTTAGGCACTGGACCCCTCTCAGAGTGAGCCTGGCTATCAACCCCAGGAACAGCCCCAACATTCACAACAACCACTCATCTTAGGCCTGGGGACCAAAATTGGCTTCTGGACATAGACTCAGATCTCTACATGTCCGAGATAGAAGCAGGCCACTGGGGACAAGAGGGTATGATGGAGGTGACATTAGGGGAAAGCTGTTAGGGTAGCAGGGTAACAGCTGGACTGTGCAGTGGGAAGAAACGGTTTGAGTTGGCTCCCCTAGCCTGCTACCTTTCCTGACAGAGAGAGTCACTGGGCGATGGCCAGTTTCCTGTGGGGACAGGGCAGAGATGGGCTTCCAGGGTCCCTGTGCTCACCTCACCCCTGAGTAACTACTTGGGACATTCAAGGACTCTGCAGATTTGCTGGTCTTCTGTCCCCTGTGTGCAACCTCACTGGAGGGCTGGAGAGTGTGGTCTGCTGATATCCATGACCATTTGGTAACTTGGAACATGATTATAATCACAGCCCAAAAGAACAACACTGCCCACTACATTCCTGCTTTCCCCCATGACTCAGGCTGGCCAAGAACTCAAGACCCTCTTGGTTCTCTGGCGTGATCTGGCCTGGCTGCTGACACTGTCATCTCCACTTGCTCTACAGGGCATGGGCGGGCAGCACCATTATTTTGGGCTTTGGGTGTCTGCCGACTTTGGGAAAGGACACAGCAAAGCCAAGCCCACGTGTACCACCTACAATAGCCCACAGCTGTCTGCCCAGGAGGACTTCCAGATTGATAAGATGGAGGTGTGGGAGCTCGGTGATCTCTCAGAGACACATCTGGTGAGTTCTACATGGCAGTGACCTCACGGAATGCCATGGCCTTTTCTGCTTCTTACCTTTACTCTACCTGCCTCATGTCTGGGGAAATTTATCTTTACCAGCTATGGGCCATGCCAGGATACATGCAAGTAGAGTGCAGGTTTGTCTTGGAAGTGGGAACCTACCTAACCCACCTGGCCCAGCTAAGATGTCCTCTTAGCCTCCCTACCTGTATGTAAAAATGCTTGGTTTCTGCATGACCCTGGAAACTGCATCTCAGCCAGGGAGGCTTCAGTACCTATGCCACTTAGCTTCTTTGTAGCTCCAGTCTGATAAGCCGACTGCTGGGAGGAAGTTGTGGTGTAGCCCGGGTTGGTGGAAGCTGTTACCTCCTTGTGTACTCCTGAATACACCCATTCCCCTTCTTCCCAAGGTCAAGAGCAAGAAGAGCGTCCTTGACTCAAATCCTGAGGCCCAATCCTTGTTGGAGATCAGTGGGCGGGCTCGCCACAGCAAGGGACTGCGGGAAGTCCCCATTGATGACGACTGAGGCTCCTGAACTGTGGACTCCTGGAGCAAGGGTGGGGACTCCCCAGGGATGCAGTGCACACAGCATCCAGATTCTCCACTGCCTTGACTCTGGCTTACCTTTAGCACACAGCCACATCGCCACATCCAATCATCATGGATGTACTAAATCAGAACACAGCCATATCAAGAAAAATCCCACTGAAGCCATAACTGATGAGTGTCGCCTCCTAGGATCCCTGAGCATAGGCTGGGACATCGACCTTATACTTTGTTCATTTTATGTCAGTGGAATCCAAAGAAAGAGGCTTGAGACTGCTGGACCTAGTGATGTTGGGGGTGTATATTCTTGCCTAGTGAGAAAGCTCTGTGCCTGGCCTTTGTTCTGGGTCCCAGTGAGTGCCCCGATGGCCCATCATGAGTAGAAAGACAGAGGTGCTCAAATGAACATCTAGATACTTTGTAAGAACACCCCTACCCCAGCATGGAATTTCTGGGTTTGTAGCTAAAGATCTGAAGATAATGTTCCTGGGGTTTACAGGTTTGTAATGGAGGTTCCCATTTAGATTTTTCAACATTAAATGAGTATGATGAGCAAATGGGAAAACTTGACCTATCTGCCCAGAGACCAAGCCATCACTGTGCTGCTGCTAACTCAGATATGAGAGTGTCTGGAAAGAGCCGAAGTTCGGGTGCTGCTTAGTGAATGTGTGAGGCCCATCCCTCAAGTCTGTGGTGGGTGATGTCCAGTCTTGGCTGGGAGTGGCAGCCTCTAGGTCTTCTCTGAGGTCACAGCTCAGGCTTCTCAAAATGGTGATGAGCAATGGAACAGTGTAGACTTACTTTAGAGAGATGCCTGTCACACTGTGAGTCATTGCCACCCAGTGTCACCCACTCAGAGGAACCCTGGGCCCTTCTCGGAGACCTCTACCTTTTCCATTTGCCTTTTGCTGTAAACTTCAACCTGATAAAGATTCTACCTTTGATTATATAGTTTGTCTCAACTAAAAGCCATAGTAAAGCCAACTATGTGCATTTTTCCAGTTCAGTGTTTTTGCCCAGGAATCTTCTGGAATTCCACGAAGCCATCCTGAGCACAACAGGTCTGAGACATGTACCTCACAAACAGTGCTATTTCTGTGCATGGAATGGTAGGTGTGTAGTACAGACAAGGGCTGGGCCATTTTGATTTTCTTATAAGAAACCAGTTATCAATGGTATGTGGGATAGAGAGAAAATACTGGAATCTTCAGACAACTCCATGGTAATACTCCATGGGGTATTTTTAATAAAAAACATAGCCATGTTTCTTTTAATAAAAAAACATAGTCATGTTTCTTGTTGGTAGCAGCAGACCTGTGATGTCCATGGCTTGGTGTGACCCAATGGGAGGTCGGGATACCATGGTCTTCATGCTTTCTGACCTCTGTGCTGGCTAGAGCTCAAGCCATGGATGGGATTCCCCTTCTCAAAACAGCACCCTAAACACAGGAGGGCCTGGCAGCCCTCTTGGGGTGCAGGGGACAGGCTCAGCTTCTCCACACACACCTGCTAAAAAAATTCAGGGCACAAATGTGTGTGAGGTGTCAGCCAGGTCCCAAGGAACTTCTCATCTCCTCCAAGGGAGAAGCGTGGTCTTCTTTGAAATAGGAACAATTCCTCTGTGAGCACTGGAGACATCTTTACACATGGGGCCTGATCCGAGCTGAGAAAGTGCTAGAAGGAAGAGGTAAGAAACAGAGACCAAGCTGCAAGCATGGTTGTTGTTAGAATGCATGCTTGAGTGAGGCGCTGGAGAGGTGAGGATGGGAAAGGTCACCCTGGGAAGGCATGCCCCCTCCTCTCTTGGGCTCTCTGGAGGCCACCCTCTGCACACTGGGGCACAGCTGTGTTTGTACATGGTATGATTTTCAGTGGGTGTTGCTCAGGGTATCCCCATCTCCTTTCCTGCTGTTTCTGTCAGCTGTGCAGATGCTCTATCCTGTCAGCATCTTACTGGAGGCTTATTGTTGCCATAGTGACCAACATGCATCTGGCATTGTGTTTCTAGGATGAACTGACTAGTTGATTTAAAAGATGCCTCCCCCCTCCCCTTCATTCTTTTGATAATGCTGTGGAATGCAACCCAGGGCTTGATGTGTGCTAGGCAAGTGCTCATTACTGAGCTGTGTTCTCAACCTGTGGCTTTTTGAGGCAGGGTCTCCCATGTAGCCTAGGCTAGCCTTGAGGTCATGATCCAACTGCTTCTGCCTTTCAAAAGCTGTGAGACTACAGCTGTGCCCCACCATGCCTGGCTGAGGTATGACAGAGCTCTTGACTTCATTTCACCCCTGTAACATAATGAGTGCCTGCTCACCAAGGAGTGGTGTGGGCAGTTTTATTTTTCAAAGTGTCTATTGTTGTTTGAAAGGAAAGGGCCCCCAAAGAGAATGATACTATTGGGAAGTATGGCTTTATTGTAGATGTGACCTTGTTGGAGGAAGTGTGTCACTGTGGGGCAGGCTTTGAAGTCTCATATCTACCAAGCCACATAAAGGAGACAGTTCACTTCCTGTTGCCTTTGGATCACGATGTAGAATGTTCTAGCACCACATCTGCCTGCACACCGCCATCCTCCTGTATGCCATGCTCCCTGCCATGATGATAAGGGACTAAACCTCTGAATTATAAGCCACTACCTCAATTAAATGTTTTCATTTGTAAGAGTTGCTGTGGTCACGGTAAAATCCTATCCAGGGCAGCGTCCCTCTGACTTCCGAGGGTATCTTTTGTCACATTGATTTATAAGAGCATTTGTTTTTTTTGAGGGCTGGGGAGATGGCTCAGCAGTTAAGAGCACTGGTTGCTCTTCCAGAGGGCCTGAGTTCAGTTTTCATCACCCACGCAGCAGTTCATAACTGTCTGTTAATTCCAATTCCTGGGAATCCAGCGCCTCTTCTGAGGCAGCAGGCACACACAGCGGTGCACAGACACACATGCAGAAATTTCAAAAATTAAAAACTGCTTTTGTCAAAGCAAAACCATACTTATTTGTAGTGGTTAATAATTGTAGTGGTTAATAAAACTTCATAGTTTATTCAGCTTTATCTGGAGGTTTTTCTGAGCATAAATCTTAGATGTTACATCACGTTTGTCAGCATTTTATCTTATGCAAACTGCACACCTTCTACTTGGGATAGAAAAGGTCACTTACTTTTGCTATTCCTGTAACTTTTGATTTATGTATCTTTGGCCCAAAGTACTTTTAAAAATTTATCTCATCTCTAAAGTTCTAATGCCTTTAAACACTTTTATTTATTTTAAAATCAATTCTGAGAGTATGGAGGTCAGGGGACAATTGAGGAACCAGTTCTCACCTCCTGCCATGTTGGTAAGGGTCTCTGCTGTCTATGGCCTTGCTGAACACTCCAGGCTAGCTGGCCGTGAGATTCCGGAGGCTGTTCTGTTCCTGCTGCACATCCTGCTATGGGGTTGTAGGAGTTGTAGATGGGTGGGGTTTTTAGGTGGGTTCCAGGGGTTGAACCCTGTTATCAAGCTTACTTGGATCCACTTTACCCACTGAGGCATCTCCACAGCCTGATACCCCTTGTGTTAAATGGCATGCCTCTCACTTAAGCTACTTGCTTTAAAAATGTTTTAATTTCTATATTATATGTAAATGGGCATTTTTGTCTGCAGGTATACCAGAAGAGGACGTTGGATCTCATGAGATTATTGTGATAGATGGTTGTGAGCTGCCATGTGGGTGCTGGGAACTGAACCCAGGTCCTCTGGAAGAGCAGCCAGTGCTCCTAACCACTGAGCCATCTCTCTAGCCCCTTAAGCTACTTTCTAATTAACTGTCTTTCTGTGTGGATTCCAGAATGTTCCACATGTTTTAATACTGTGGAAGTATTAATCCCAGCACTTGGGAGGCAGAATCAGATGGATCTCTGTGAGTTTGAGGCCAGCCTGGTCTACAGAGTCAGTTCCAGGACAGCCAGGGCTACACAGAGAAACTCTGTCTCAGAAAACCAAAATAAAAAAAATGAATGAATAAAATAAAGCGGGCTTTACACTAAAAGGTAAAGCAAGAATTCTCTTCCTTCCTGTATTTTGGAATGGTCTCATATGTTTGCTTGCCTCTTTGTATGTGTGGTTTATGTGTGTAGGTGCACATAGGCATGTGTGACATATACCTGTGTGCAGGTATATACAAGTGCATGTATGTGTAATAAATACCCTTGTGCAGGAGCACATGTGACATATACCTGTGTACACATTTACATGTATGATATATGCCTTGTGTGGTACGTGTGTGATGTATGGCAGGTGTGTGTATGTGTGTGTAATATAGGTCTATATGATGATACACATATACATGTGAAATGCCTATTTGTGTGTTTATGCGTGTGTAACATGTCTATGTACAGGTACATGTGTGTGGGATGTGTACCTATGTGTAGGTTCACATGTCTCTATGTGTGACTTATGCCTGTATGAAGGTGCACATGTGCATATGATATATACCTGTGCACAGGTGCATGTATATAACACATACATATGCATGATGTATACTGGTGTACAGGTACACATGTGCATGTATGCAACATGCCTGTGTGCACGTGTACGTTGTGTGACATATGCAGGTACACTTGTGCATGTGTGACAAATGCCTGTGAACATACTTGAGTACAGACAGGCACATGTGTAAAATTTGCCCCTGAAGCTTGCTGAATCCTTTTGTATCACAGCTCTCAGCTATGAGTCTCAGAACCACCTGTCCAGTTTGAGGTCTTCCCCTCTTAATAGGGAAATGTGGAGGATCGGAGAGTTCTTGCTACCCATTAGTGATGATGCACCGCAGGTCCTGCTGGCAGCCACCGGAATGCTTTCTGTTCATCTGTAGATTGTCTTGAGCATGTGGGCATTACTCCTCCAGTGGCATGATTACACATTTGTCCTGATTTCTTTATGGTTTTCAGTGTGGGACTGAATTCAAGGCCTCCTCCATGCCAGGCAGACACTCTAAAGCCAAGCCCCAGCCCTTTTTACTCAGAGGCAGAGGCAGGGGGATCATGAGTCAGGTTGAGTTGCCCAGACTGGCCTTGAGCTGTAAACCTCTCGCCTCAGCCTCCCAGAGTAGCTGGCATGTCAGGAGTGTGCCCAGCTCTGCGATGCCAACACCACCTCCCTCTCAGGGAGATGTTCTGGTTCTTCTCCACAGGTATGATACCAGCATGTGCTTTGGTGTATCTTTTTTTTCCTGCAGGGAAGGGTGCTTCTATGTGTGTTATTGCCTATGAAGCATCCCTGTCGGAAGTGGATATGGAAAATTCTGAAAAGACTTTGAGGTTTTATTTTGGCCTCCATGGAGTGAGAGCTTGGCAAACATAAGTTTCGACTTTTAGATGCCCTATCTCTGCTCTGTGATGCCACCTTGTTTTTAATTAGATTTTTACATGAATCATACTTGTGAAGTTCTTTTGAATACGAGGGATTGAATCCCAAATCCTGAGGCATAGCTCTTTACAGAACTGTCGTCCGAAGCCCTTGTCTTAGATAAGGGGGCAAGACCTGGAAGGGGATGGTTGTAGGCAGAATGGCCGTACTCCTAGTTGCTGTGAAGCCCTGTGCTGTCACATGGGGCTGCACTGCTCAAGAACAGAAACATAGGTTAAATAAAAATCACGGTGGTTTAATAAATAGGGCCATGTTTCAGCAAGCTCCATCCTGTCCTGTGGAGCCAGGGTCCTGATGCTGCAAGGTCCTGATCTGCCTCTTGGAGTGGACAGAGCTGAAGGGTGGGGACAGATCACAGGCAACCAAACACACAGTCACTTGGGGCTGTGACACAGTGGTTCCTTTACACAGCCTCTCCGGGCATCTGGGTGGTCCTGGCTCCAGAGAAGAACTTTTCACACAGCTTGAGCAGCTCCGACAGAACAAAGACAGACGAGGCCAGGCCAGTCAACAGTAGCAGGTCTGTGGGCAAAGAGGCTTAGATGGCAGTGGCCGCCTGCCACATCCTGCAGTGTCCCCCCTCCATGTTCTCTGCCTTTCTCCTCAACCTGGCAGTCTTGTGGGGCTGAGGGGAAGGGGCTGGCCACTTTCGAAGAATCCTCTGTGACACTGGATGCGCAAATAAGTCACCATGGTTTGGGTGGGTGATTTTCTTCCCCACCATGGAAAAGGCTGCTTAGAAACTTGCTTGGGAGTTCCCTGTCTTTCTGAGATAGGATCTCAGGGAGTTGAGGCTAGCTTCAAACTTACTATGCAGCTAAGGATGACCTCGTACTCCTGAGCCCCCTGGCTGCACCTCTCCAGTGCCAGCATTGGGACCGCAGGCATGCCTAGGTTATTTGGTGCTTGGGATGGAGCCCAGAGCTTTGTGTGTATGCCAAACAAGCATTTTATCAATGTAACTACAGCCTAAGCCCAAGGGTTTTCTTGTGTGTGAGCTTGTGGGAACATGTAGGGCAGAGGGTAGGAGTTGACACTGGCTGTCACCTTTTACTCACGACATTTTTTTGAGACAGCGTCTCCCACTGAACTTGGAGCTCATCATTTTCAGCTAAGCTGGCTGGTCACGAGGCCCCAGAAGTCTGCCCGTCCCTGCCCTTCCCCAAACTGGCATTACCGGTGCATGCCTTCTGAGGGTCAGACCTGGGCTCTCATGCTGTCCTGTCCCCGGCTTCTGGGTTCCTATTCTTGGCTTTCTCCCATAGGGCATTCACTGGCCCTGCAGGGACACTGGTGACGATCACAGGGAGGGTAGGGGTGCCCATCATGTTTTTATCTGAGGTCTCAAGTGTTCTGTTTGCATGCATAGCTTCACACCCGGGTGACCATTTGGGTCTGTAGTGAGCTATGCGGGGAGCAACGGCCTGCTCTGTACTGGATCTGGGAGCTGACCCTCTCCCTGTTCTCCACTCTTGGGTGGAGGTGACAGAAGATAAGGCAAGGGACCTGCAACTGCTGCTCTTGGGCTAGTTTCTCTGCAGGGTCTGTCCCTGCAGGAACAGGGACTCTTTGCCTCCTGTTTCCACTGCTCCAAAGCAGTGCATCCCACACTGCTAGATTATGGCCCTTTCAGAAAGAACTGCCTGATGGCGAGCTCAGATGAGCACCTGTTGCCCAAGCCCCTAAACTATGTGGGTGGGTTCTGAGGTTCAGGATGCTACCACCCACCCAGTCCTAGCCCCAGGCCCCACTTTCAGCAAAGGGACTTCTTTCTGTGTGTCACCTTCCTACCCTATGTGACCTAGAGCAGATGCTGCAGACCAAACTGTCTTTTCAGAATAGCCCTGAAAGCGTCCCACTCTGTGGCCCCCGCGGCTCCACCTCAGGTGACAGTAGTCTCAAGTGGCAGCCTGTTCACTCACCGAGAGCTGTCAGGTTTTCTGTCTGGAAGACCTTCTGCAGGGGTGGAGCATAAATCACAGCTAGCTGCCCAAGAAGGGATCCAAGGACCGAGTACAGGAACATGCGGTTCCGGAAAAAACCAATCTCAAATATCAGCTTGGTCTGTGGGGAGGAGAGGCATGGGTGGGCTTGTGTGAGCACACAGTGTGGGGTCAGCAGCTGTGCCCCTGGGGCACTGTGCAGTCTGTGTCCTCCTCCAAGTTGGCACCTGGACAAAATGGCAAATGCTGAGGCTTGTTGGTCCTGAGCCACTGGGGACATAAAGTCTGATGATCCCTGCACCCTCGCCCCAAATTTTGCCAAGAATGTAAGAGGTAGTGGGACAGTGTTCCCCTGTGTACAGGGCCCCCTTTTGTGGGTCTGCAGGGGTGAGGCCCCACTCACCTGAGAGCGGCAGCTTAGGGCGTTGAAAAGGTCGAAAAACACGAAGCAGGTGAAAGCCATGGTCGTGGTACGCGGAGTGCTGGTCCCGTTCTCCGGGATCTGGAATCAGTACGTAGGTGTGCTCATGGCATAGAGGGAAGGGGACTCTGCCTTAGAGCAGAGGGGTACAGTTGGTGTGCCGGGGGCGAGGCCTGTGGGTGCAGCCTGAGGATCGCTAGTCAGCCCCAAAGGTGTACCCAGAAGCTGTCTCTGTACCATGTTTCTGTGCTGGTTTGGGGGACTCCCACCTGGGGGGAGACTTGTCTTCTCCTGGGAGTGCCAGTTGCCAGCTGCCGAAGGCAGCAGAGAAGGGAAGACATCTCCCAGGGCAACAGTTCCCAACCTACAGGTCATGACCCCTTAGGGAAAAATGAGCCTTCTGCAGGGGTCACCCAAGACCATCAGAAAATGCAGATATTTATATTACAATTCGTAAAAGTAGCAAAATTACAGTTAGGAGTAGCAATGAAAATAATTGTCATTGGGGGTCACTACAACATGAGGGACTGAATTAAGGGTAACCGCCTCACAGGTCCACTACACAAACCCACAGATCAGAACTCATCTTCTGTGTCCATGAGGACTGTGGGACAGCTCATCTCAAAGACAGTGTGGTGTGTAAGAATGTCTGCGGATCTAAGCCGTGTCTGCTGGGTTGGCGGGAGCCCCAGTGAGATGGATTTGTGGATGCAAGTTTTCAGACAGTCCCCCCCCCCCACACACACCAGAATCCTTGTCTGGCTGGAACACAGCTCAGTCCTGTGTATACCCCTCTGCTAGGCAGGCTTTCAGAACAGAGCTCCCATCTGGGTCCCGTGGAAGCCATGGCTGAACACAATGGGGGATCCTCGCCTAAATCCTCATCTTGGTCCATATGCAACCATGTCAGAGGCTCCCTGGCCCAATGGGCTAAGATAGTCTCAGAGCGTAAGGGGATCCTGTAGTTTCCTTGTGACAATAAAAATAGTGCCCCTCCCATCAAGATAGCCGCTGTCTGTGCCCTGGCCCCAGTACTTAACCCACACGCTTCTCCCCACCTCCCCAGGCATCATTTCCATCCACCACTCTCTCTGACCTCTGATAACACCAAGTCCGCCCTCCCTCCATCCTTCCCTCCCTCCCCCACTCTCTCTCTCTATGTGTGTGTGTATGTGTGTGTGTGTGTATGTGTGTGTGTCTCCCTTGGTGAGCTCACCTAGTCCTGCACAGGGCTCCCAACTGTTCCTGAGTGAGCCAATGTCTGCCTTGCTCACCTCTCTCCAGAAGATAAAGAGGGTCCCTCCTATGATGACAGCAGCTGACATGAGGACCTTCAGGATCAGACCTCTGTTCAAGATAGTGTCCCTCATGCTCCGTGGAGGCCTCCGCAGGGCATCTCTATCCACAGGCTCCACCCCCAGGCTGTGTAGAACAAGGCGAGTGATGCTTTGAAATAGCAAAGATCACTTGGGAAACTGGACCAGGTGCCACACATCTGTAATCCCAGCTCTCTAGAGGCTGAAGTAGGAGGATCTCTGAGTTCATATAACCCAGCCTGGTTTATATGGCGAATCCCCAGCCAGCCTGAACTACAGAGTGACAGCCTGCCTCAAAAAGCCATAAATTTAAAAAGAACACCTGAGACTGATTCCTCAGCCTTATCCTCCGGACTGTCACCTGTGGGCGGGGCCACTCTTATTCCCCAGCAACTGTCCCACAGATAACCATAGCACTCTACTGGTCTGTCCCCAAGTATCTAGATGCAGAGAGGCCAGAGCGCTTAGCAAGGGTCAGCCCTGGGCTTCAGCCCTCCCCATGTCATGGCCTCCTAACTCGCACGCACTTCCCACCACCATGAGGGGTCACCAGTGAGGCTTGGAGAAACAAGACCCAGCTCTGCCCAGGGCCTGCTGTGTCAGAAACTCATCATTTGCTGCTCGGGAACATCAGGAGAGTCCAGATGCACATGGGGTAGAGACCTGGGAGTAGCATCAGCTGTTGTGTCACACACACGGGAGCCTTGGGGAAGCTGCAATTCTCATGAGCTATGGGTTTCCCTGTCTGTGTACCACGGCAGATGATTACAGAGATGCTAACGGTAACATCAGCTGCTGGGCATCATCTGCATTTGGAATGATACCTCCCTGTGCAAGCAACCAAAGCTGCTGGGCACACAGGTCTCCTGTGCCACCATGAATTCATAAGCATCTATGTGGTGCAAGCACCATCCTAAGGGTCAAGGGGCATCAAGTCCATAGTAACCAGCTATGGTGGGGATAGATCCAGTTAATCAAAACAATGCCACTTTTCCTCTCAGGGAAAAGCATGGGCAGAGGCCCCAGGATGAAGCCACCACTCTTAGAGTGAAGAGGGAGGACTTTGGAGGTGGTGACCTGATTATACAGCGGGACTGAGCCACGGGCTCCAGGAATGCACTGTAACTGATGGAGCATAACGCTCTGTCCTTCAGGGAGCAGCTCACACTTGGAGATTCCTTTCCAAGAGGAGCTCACGGGGTCCTGCCTTCAGCCTCACCTCTGTGCTGGAGGTCCATCCATGATGATGTTCACCCACAGGATCTGCATGGCATTGAGGGGGCTGGGCAGGTTGCACACAGTGGACAGGGTAATAAGGCTTAGAGCTGCGATGCTCCTGCGAGGGAACAGGTGACAGGCAGCCTATCAAGGCTTGCACCAGATGTAGCCCCCGATGACTATGAAGGATCATCTACCTCTGCTTACGTGCTCAGCTGGAAGCGGACGAAGTTCTTGATGTTGTAGAAGATGCCTTTGCCTTCCTCCACCGCACTCCTGTAAGGGAGGGGAAAGTGTTTGTGGGCAGAAAGGTCCTGAGGGTGGGGGTGGGGGCTTAGCCACATGGTGAGGTCAGCTGATGTGCAACAGTGCAGGTAACCTTTGCGGGCACACTTGGGACACATTAGAAGGTGATGTCAACCCTTCTGTGCAAGTCCTGTGTGTGACCCTTCTCAGTTGGAGCCTGTGCTCAGGATTCTGAGTGTGCAATCCACCTGCAGTTTGACACAGCAGAGTGAAATAAACCCAAGCTCCACACACTGGAGGCAGAACAAGAGACTGAGAGGTTCAGAGACATCACTGTCCATCTGTCTGTCCGTCTGTCTGTCTGTCTGGTGTGTATGTACCTGTGCAGTTTATGTGTCAGAACATGTGTGTGGAGGCCATGAGAGCATATTGAATGCCTCGCTGCCTCTGCCTTACTCCTTTGTGTTAATGTTTCATGGAGTATGGAGCAAGCTGTCAGCCAGCAAACACCAGGGATTCTCCTGTCTCTGCTCCTCACAATGCAGTAGACAGACAGATAGACACACACACACTAAATCATTAATCATTCTTGGAAGAGTATTTTTAATGGCAGAGAAAGGTTGCTACACTGGTGCCTCTGCTGTTAAAAACACTCTTCCAAATGTCCCTCTGCTCACTAAGTACTGATTTATTTAAGATCAGTCTTAATTATAGCTTAAGATTAAATCCAGAGAGGTAACTTAATCTTCCTGCCTCAGCCTCCTGGATTCAGGAATCACAGGTGTGTGCCTCCTTGTTGGGCCTCCAACTGCGACTTTTATTTGTGCGGGTGTGAACACACGTGGGTGCTAGAGGACAACCTGGGTGTCCTCCCCAGGAAGGCTGTCTTCCTTTCTTGACACAAGACCTCTCACTGTCCTGGTGCTCGCCATCAGGTGAGACTATCCGGCTAGCAAGCCCTGGGTTGCCTGTCTCCTCCAGAGCAGAATCAACAGCCTGTATCACCCTGTCTGCATCTTCACATCAACTCAGAGAGTCAAATTCAGTTCCCCATGCTTGCAGTCCAAGCACTTTGCTGACTGAGCCTTCCCTCCAGCCCCCAAACATGATTTTTAACAGCTGTCTGTTACTGACTAGGCTTTCCTTATATCCCACAGTGATGAATGACAGGATAGTTCCAGGACCCTGTATGAGAAGCTCCATACATTTGGAGTGAGGTCATCATCAGTCATGAGCTTGGGATGCAACTCTCTAAAGGGAGTCCCCTGAACCCCAAGAAAGCCCCCTCATATCCACTACAGTACATCCTGGGGATGCTGGTTATATCAGCTCACATGATGGTCGAGAAATCGTCGTCCACCAGAATCATGTTGGCAGCCTCTTTGCTGACGTCTGTCCCTGCCTGGCCCATGGCGATCCCGATGTCTGCAGACTTCAGGGCGACTGAATCATTCACACCGTCCCCCGTCATGGCCACAATTGCTCCTGACTCCTGCAATGCCTTTGGGAAGAGCAGGTGATGGAGGACCCTCTTAGACTTTCTTGATTGATCTCCTGCCTGGTGTCCACAGGGGCAGTAGCCACTAGACACTGGGGTCGGCTGGCCTACTCAGTGGCTGTGAGGGTGGGCACGGCCCTGAACTACCTTAGTTTCTCCATCTGCAAAGCAAGTGGCAGCCACCATCCTGGCCTCATAGGCTGTTACGACACCCCGGATAAGACAACAGATGTGACTTGTAAAAGCTGCTGTTAGTGAGCAGTAAATGAAGCCATATCTCTGGGCTGGCAAGATGTCAACAGGTAAAAGAGGTTGCCACCACCCTTGATGACCTGAGTCATATAGCCACATGGTCAATAGAGAACTGGTTCCCACACGCGCACTGTGGCCTGTATGTACCCATATTCATATATGCAAAATTTGTTCTCCTCCCCACCAACAGGGTCTTTCTGTGTAGCTCAGGCTGTCCTGGAACTCATTCTCAGCCTCACGAGTACAGTTGTGAGACATTATATACAGCTGACATTTATTCTTCATCACTTGAAACTACCCCAGTACCCCTCAAATAGCCCCCAAGAACAAAACACAGTACCAAAGAGCTCAGTGAACTGCCAGGTACAGATGTAGGAAAAGCTCTGAAACTTTCGGGCTTCTGGTTGACAAAGAGGAAACCCAGCAGCTCCGTGTTAACACCTGAATATTTTCTCTTTACATCATCTAATTCCCAGGGCTGTTCCTGGTGTCTGTGGCAGTGGTACCCAGCTTTCCCACATCCCCATATAAGAGGTCCCACTCCTGTTTAAGCTGTGAAGTATCCATCCCACTAGAGATGGTATTTCCCAGCATCCTTTGGAGCTAAACATGTGATAGCATTCTGGGCTGAATGCAGCTGTCTAGAACCCCAAACTGTCCCTGTCACTTGGCCAGCTGAGATGGCCTCACCCTGGATGGCCCCTGTCATTCGATCCAATTACCTTTATGATTTTAACCTTGTGCTTCGGGCTGGTCCTGAAGAATATAGACACCTGAAACAAGCAGTCAGCATCATCAGTGGACACAGGAGCTGGAGGTCCTCTCCATCACCCTGCACCACCTGACCCTGGGAGGACCCACCTGCCTCACTCGGGCAGCCAGTGCATCCTGCTCCATGCCTTCCACCTCCTCCCCAGACATAGCTCTCTGCTTCTCGTGGCACAGGCCAATGGTTCTTCCTTTGGGAGAGGAGTCAGAGCTGAGAAGCACCTCCAGGGCGCAAACTGTGGTCCTGTCCCACCCAGCATGCGACACACATCTGAATCAGTGTCTGATAGTCACGGTGAACCTGTATTTGCCCACGAGGAGGAAACTATGCGAAAATTGGCTTCCTTGAGGCCACACTGCTGGGAACTGTCACTGGAGCCTCCCATGAGGGCTGGGATATTCTGTGAGCTCACAGCACTGGGCTGAACAGGCATGGTTACAGGAGGCCTGCTAGCCTACCACTGATGAAGACAAGAGGCTGAGAGTGGCTCTATGACTTGGCAAGGGAGGAAGCCAGACTGGAGGTACATCCTATAGGGTGCCATCTGTACAGCCAGATCACAGTTGAAAAACCCCTAAACACTTAGTAGGTCCTCAGTTTACATATGGACTTCCGGGCTGGAGAGATGGCTCAGCCGTTAAAGGCTAGGCTCACAACCAAAAATAATTTGTGGACGTCCCTCATTTTGTATGCAAGCTGGAGCAGGTAGCACTGGTCTACGCAGCCCAGAGCGGGTTCAGCTGGGCATAAGGCCCCTCCACTCCCAGCCCCTCAGCCTGGTTACCTATGGCCAAGGCTGTCTCTAGAGCATCTCCGGTCACCATCTTCACCGACACACCAGACTCAGACAGGACCTGGACTGCTTCCTTCACACCAGCCCTCGGGGGGTCGATGATGCCCACAAGACCCAGGAATGTCAGTCTCTGTAGCTCAGGTCCAGACGCCAAGGCCAGCACTGTGAGATACACAGACAGGTTTCTGGGGACTGGCAACTATCTTTAGTCCTAGCAAGCCCTACTATGACCCTCAGGGCAGCACAGGTGCACTGGATGGGGGAGGGGCGTGGGAAATAGCTCCACACAAGGCTGGTTGTCCAGCTGAAGCTCCTGGAGATGGTAGACAGGCATCTGGGACAGCCTTGCCTCCCATGGGCTCAAAGTGCACTTATCTGGCCTCAAAGTAGGGAGGTTGAGGAAATGGATAGGGTGTGCTTAGTGCCTCTCCTAGCCCTGCCTCCATGGAATACAAGTGTTCTAGGGTGTTTGACACGTTTTCTCCAACAAGGGACAGAGTAGCAGATGGCATAAGGGCTTTAACATCAATCGGATGGGGAAGACACTGACCCTGGAGCTGTATATGCCATGAGATGAAGTGTCTCCCTTTATCCGAGAGGTTTTTGTGGCAGAAGGCAAGGAGTGAAAGAATCCTGAAATTAGTGTTCATGGCACAAGCCCTTCCTACCCTCCCCCATACACAAGCCACACCTGGATCAGCAGGTATCACGGGCGGCCAGAGGGAACTAGTCACTTTGACTGTGAAGTTTCACATCGGGAATTGCTGTCAGCTCACCCTGCCTGCATTCTGGCTGGTGACATATTCTCATGAATCCAGCGACACTATAGGTAAACTCAAGGCCCCGGTGGGAAGGGGAGGGAGTCAGGACACGAACCCCGCAGGCCAAGCGATCCCATCCGCTTCTCTTCTTGCAACCAATAGGACTTCTGTTGGGGTGTCAGAGGCAGGGGGATGCCCCCATTGTTATACATGCTACAGTGATGGACCACTTCCTCAAAGGCCCCCTTCATGAAGTAAATGTCTTCCTGATCCTTGGAAAAGGAAAGGAAAAACAAAACCAAAACCTGGCTGTCACTGGGTGCTTCCTGCAGCATAGACCAGCATCCCCCAAACAAACCGGTCCTTGGGGCCACACCTGGACGTTCCAATGCAGGTTAATAGGAGCCTGAGACTCCACATTGCTAATCCCTAGGGCGCAAGTGTGGCTGGGTCAGGGTCCACCGTGGGTGGGTTAGAATGCCATCAGAATGCCGCCGTGGGTGGGTCAGAAGTGCTCACCGTGGGGCAGAATGCCAGCATCACAGCTGTTACCTCACCGGTTGGAAGCTCTTGGAAGGTCCTTGGCATGCCGTCCTCTTCCCTCAGGGGTTTGTAAGGGAAGGACAGGGCAGCTTTGTTGTGCTCCTGCTCCCGAATGCTGCAGCAGGAGGCTTCCAGGCCAGCCCAGACCCCACAAAGGTCTCAACAAAGGCCAAGCTCACCTCATTCTTCGGGCTGCACCTCACTGCCATCCATTTCTGCTCTGAGCTGAAGGGAATCTCTTTTCTCCTGGTGTAGGAGTCTTTGGCACCACCTAAGTTCATCTGGGGTGTAAGATGGTGTGTTTTAGGGAGTCATCCCAAGCCAGGCTGTATGGCAGTGGTCTTCAGCCTTCCTGATGCTGTGACCCTTTAATAGAGTTCCTCGCATTGTGTTGACCCCCAACCATAAGGTTATTTTCATTGCTAGTTCATAGCTGCAGTTTTGCTACTGTTATAAATTGGAAATATGTGTTTTCTGATGGTGAGTCATGTGAAAAAGGTCATTTGCCCTCCCAAAAGGGTTGTGACCCACGGGTTGAGAACCCGTGGTGTGTGCTGAGCTCTGTCTGTATAAATCAGTATCCAAACCACAGAAACCCAAGCAGTAGCTATGAAGGCTGCCTGTTTTCAAAGGTCTCACCCAGGAAACAGTTTCTTTTCTCTTGTCCCAGAAGCAAGCCTTTGCCTCGGCACCTTTGGGAAGGTGCAGCCTGGGGCCTGCAGGATCATCACCTGTGTGGTCATGGCCTTTTTTTTTAATATTTATTTTAATTTTATGTGAATTGGTGTTTTGCCTGCATGTGTAACTGTGTAAGGGTGTCAGATCTTGGAATTACAGACAGTTGTTAGCTGCCATGTAGATGCTGAGAATTGAACTCAGAACCTCCAGAAGAACAGTCAGTGCTCTTAACCGCTGAGCCATCTCTCCAGCCTGTGGTCAAGGTCTTTGATGATTTTGCTCACCAGGTCAAACTCAGTTTTCCAAAAGCAAACCCATGTTAGCTAGTCATCTCATGCATTAGACAGTGTTTGAGGGAAAAAGGAATTCCAGAATTCGGGTGAAGTGGTAGAAGAATGTCTTGGGGAAGGAGGTGCTCTGAGGACCCTGCTCTCTCATGGAGATAGGGTCTCACTTTGTAGCCCTGGCTGGCCAGGGATTTATGTAGATCAGGCTTGATTTGTATTCACAGAGATCTGCCTAACTCTGCTTCCTCAGTTCTGGGATTAAAGGTTTGTGACTCCATGCCTGGAAAGAGTTTCCTACTCACCCCCCCCCCGCATCTCCCTCAAAGTATAGATATTTCAGCAGCCCCCACAGTAGTGAATAGTGGCTGTGCTGTGGAATGCTGTCCTCTGAGAAGGGCAGCCATTAGTATCCCAGAAGCTGTGACTCATTCCAAGAAACCCTCAAAATGAGGCCTGTTAACATTCCCTCAGAAGGAAGGGTAGGGTGAGCATCAGACCATCACTTCCCCAACCCTACTTCAGCTGTAGACAGGGACATGCTAGAATATTGGGAAGGTGGAAGGTTCCCTGCAGGAGGCACACCAGATCAGGGCTGGCCCCCATGGGGGATGTAGTTGTTTGAGGTCACCATGCTATTTTGAGCAAACCCAACGAAGTCAATCACCTACCAAGTGGAACCTGGGTGGAACTGATTTTTTTGGGGTACCCTATCTGGGTAAGTAGATGTTTGTGTCACCGCAGGAGAAGTTCACAAAACATGGAGATGTGATGGTGGACAGGGTGTGGTGGCATGTGCCTGTAATCATAGCTACTCAGAGGCTGAGAGGCAGGATTGTGAGTTCAAGACCATCCTGGGCCACATGGCAAGGGCATTTCTCAAGGTAAAAAGGGCTGGAGTTTGGCTCAGGCAGACACAACGCCCTGGCTTTCAGACTACTGAAAACTAATAAAATTGTGAGGGTGATGTAAAAGAGGGCCAGGCAGATCATGAAAATAATGTCTAGGGCTGGGGAGATGGCTCAGCAGATAAGAGGGCTTGCTGTGCAAACATGAGGGTCCAGGTTCAAATCCCCAGAACCCGTGCACACTAGTCAGGGTTCTCCAAAGGAAGAGAACTGACAGAATCAATATAATTACATAGGAAAAAGAAAACACTAACATTTACTTAATATATGTGCATCTATACATCTCTGCACAAATGCATTCTTTTGTTTTCCAAGACAAGTTTTCTCTATATAACAGTCCTGGGTGTCCTGGAACTCACTCTGTAGACCAGGCCGCCTGTCTGCTTCAGGACATCAGAAACTCAAAATAGCCAGAGGGAAGTCTGAGCTTCCAGTTCAGTGGAATGTTTGCTGTGTATCCTGGAAGGAGCATTCATTCCTCCTTTGGAAACAAAACTTCTAGGCCAGCAAGTGGTTATGTGTGCCTGTCCCCTCAGGGCTGTTGGAAGACAGGGTGGGTAACAGGAAGATGATTGGGGCCTGCTGGCTGCCAACCTGGCTTAGGTTCAGCAACAGATCCTGTCTCAAGGGAACAAGTGGAGAGACACAGAGGAGGACACTGATGTCCTCTGCTGACCTCTTACCTTCATGGCCAGAGCCATCAAGGCCCCTTCCGTGGGTTGCCCCATCACAGTGTTCTTCCTGATGACAGCATTGTTGGCGATACAGCCTGCCTGAAGGGGTATATTGAACATTTGCAGTCAGTGCCGGGCTCACCCACACATAAAAAGGCTGGATATTGGAGGCATGGCCTTAGAGCTGGGCCAGGCAACATGAGTTTCCTTCTCTAAGTTGGTGTCTTAGAAACACACAAGTGTCAAGCATTGAACTCAGGGCCTCTCACATAATAGGCAAGACTTCTACCACTGAACTGCACATCCCAGACTTGTTTTTAGTTTTTCATTTCGAGATAGGACTTGATAAGTTGCCCAGGCTGCCCTTGAACTTGCAACCTTCCTGCCTCAGTCTCCTGAGTAGCTGGGATGCCAAGCCTGTACCACCAGGCTGGGAAATGGCCTAGGAGGAATGCCGGTCCAGAAGCTGTTACATGGGTGCGGGTGGACTAGGATCTGAGGTAGGGTGGTGGTGACTGCTAGTGGGTTTCCACTTGGGGTGACACTGTGATCTGGGGCTGGAGTGCGGTGGTGGCTGTGTGGCAGGATAAGTAGGTGTCACTCAAGCCACAGGCTTATGGAAGTATTCTGCAGCACACAGCTAGCTTAGAGAAAAATCTAGAAACCTGACAGTGTGGGCAGCTGCTGCTTCCCTGACACCCTGGAGCTGAGCTCAGCCCTCCAGTGGCTTCTCTGCGTCTGAGGGGGCTGAGGAAGGAAAGACAGCAGAGCGGGGACTGTTTGGGAGGAGGCCCTGACTTCCAGGAGGACGCTTGCCAGGCAAGGGGACAGTTGACTTCTGTGGAGGAGAGCCACCCCTGACGTGACAGTGCCAGACTGAGGACCTGCACCCGCAACGCACTCAGGCTCCGCCTTTCCTTTCTCTCCTCCTCACCCAGCTGGGGGTGATGTCTGCAGCTGTGACAGCCTAACGGCTGTGGCCAGTCAATCACCTCCTTCATACCAGGCAAGTCCCACACTATGGCGACCCAACACTCACCTCCACCAGCTTCCCCACTGAAACATTGCTGAATCCCGTGATTACTTCTTTGGATGGGAGGAGACACACAGTCCCTTCGCCGCTGTACCCAATTCCACTGACCTGGAGGGCAAAGCAGAAGGAAGGTGTTATCAAGAGCCAACCTCCAAACCCTGGATGGTACCCATGCCTTCTCCTAGGGTCCACCCCAAAGCCATGCCCTACACATGAGGATGTCCCTGCAGACTGCCTGCCGCCCAGGACCTCTCTCTGACAGCAGAGGCTGCATGAACTATGACAAACTGCTGCAGGTGCTCCTGGTAGAGGCCATGGCTGCACAAGGATCATACCAGCTAAGGTGCAAACGGAACCGGAACTGGCTTGGGAGAAGCCGCACCTAAGCCAAGAGGAATCCAGCCTCTGCAGCTCATAAACCTGCCAATCAAGATGGTGTGGCCTGGGGTTGAAAAGCAACCAGCCATGGAATGTTTACAGACTGCTATGACAGTGTGCCAAGAAAATGGTCTTGAGAGGCCAGAGAGATGGCTCCATGGTTAAGAGTGCATATTGGTCTTACAAGGGACCCAAGTTCAGTTCCCAGAACTACCACTAGATGGCTTCAAACTACTTGTAACACCAGCTTCAGGCGATCCAACGCCCTCTTCTGGCCTCCAAGGGCAGTGTATCTGTGCGCCTACACCAATAGTCATATGGACATACACAAAAATAAACCTGTCTCAAAAAACCTTTAAAAAGTAAAAAACAAAACATTATTGATAAGAGAAGTTTGTGGTCTGTGGGCCCCTATTTGCTGATCCTTTGCTCTGAAAAGATCTGTGGAAAAAAATATCCAGACACAAAATTGCTGGTTAAGGAAGCACGCAACTGTGTCATGTGAGACACAGAGAAGTGACTCAAGGTCAGTTTGTCATGGGTGGTGCCGTGTGTCCTTCTGTAGCTTTTAAATTTTGTAACGAGCTGGGCATGGTGACTCACTCGTGGAAATCCAGCTTGTGGGATAGTGAGGGAAAATAAAACCAAACATTTACCACAATTTCCAGGACAGCCTGAGCTACATAGTGAGTACCGGCCCAGCCCAGGCTATACAGAGTGAGACCCTGTTTCAAAAAGCCCCAAAGCTGCAGGGCCTTGTGGTCCAAGCCTGTAATCCTAGCTAGTGGAGAGGCTGAGGCAGGCAGATCTCAAGTTCAAAGTCAGCCTAGATACAGAGTAAGATCTTATCTCCAAATGAAAGTGAACTGAGAACTGGGGAAACAGCTCAGGGTAGTGTTTACCCAGCATGCCAGACATTCCCCAGAATCACGAAAGTGGGGTGGGATGTTAATGAGGGGCTGAGAGTGTGGTTTGGGAGTACACTGCATAGAGGTAGACCCTTAGTTCCATCCTTGAATAATATAAAAACTAAAAATTGATAATTATTGAAACATTAAGGAAGCGATCTGAAATTGGTCACAATACTTTCTCATATCTCCAAGATATTTATTTCTTCCTCACTGTGTAATCTTTCTGGGCACAGTGACCTCTCTCTGCCCCTTATGAGATAGGATGGGGCTCACCTCAGCGTGGAACCCGTCCGATGTGACGAGGTGGGTTGCTGTCATTTCATTGGCTGTCAATGTGCCTGTCTTGTCAGAGCAGATGACATTACAGCAGCCTGGCACCATGGGAATGGGTTTAGAGAGATGAGTCGTTACTGCCTGAGGTCCATGCAATACTTGAGGGTGAGCAATCCCAACCCACACCTCCACCTGACTCAGCTTGCATTGGAGGGGGGAACCCTCACCAAGAGTCTCCACAATGGGCAGCTTCTTCACAATGACCCGCTTCTTTGCCATCCGCAACACCCCCAGGACCAGCGTCACCATGACAACGATGGGCAGCCCCTCTGGGATGGCTGCCACAGCCAGGCTGAGTAGAAAAGTCAAACCAGGCTTAATATACCAAAAGGTGATATGAATCTCAGCTGGCATTGCTGATGATGCTTTCATTTAGGGAAGCTTACCTTTGTCCCTGGTGGACGTTCTATTCAATTTCTAATCCCACAATGCACTTGCCTCCTTTATTATTTCTGCCCCTGACCACTTTACTGGGAAACTACCTCCCCAGCTTGGGATAGGACCTCCCTATATCTGGATGTCTGCCCACTTCACTGACACCCCTTCAGTGCTGTGAACCCCAAGCTGAGATCATGTGGGAAGCTAGCCACACCCACCAGCCAGCCCCTTCATTTGGCCCTAGAGTGAGGGTGGAGATGTAAGACTTGTAACATTAGTAAACTCTCCAGTTTTTTTACTAGGGGGAACCGCCCACAGTAATTTCTAGAAAGGGACTATGTGGGGCAGTGAAAGGGAAAAGTTGTTACCTGAGAAGCCACACAAGAGCTAAGAGAGAGAGCAGTCCAAACCTGGCTGAGCATGTGACTCCCCCAACCAGGCTTGCCCCAAGCAAGCCGTCACCCAGAAGTCTGGGATAAGACCATTGCTAGACTAATGATCCTTCCCAAGAAACTGGAGCCCAGGTACCATTTTTGCCTGGAACTTGGAACTACAGACAGTTGTTAGCTGCCATGTGGGTGCTGGGAATCAAACCCGGGTCCTCTGGAAGAGCAGACGGTGCTCTTAACCGCTGAGCCATCTCTCCAGCCCCCCAGGTACCATTTTAATACAGTGACTATATTTGTTTTTATAAGACAGAGTCTCATGTAGCTCAGGCTGTCCTTGAACCCACTGTGTAACCAAAGATAAAACCTTGATCTTATTTCCTCCACCTCCCGAATGTTGGGATGAGATACAAACACAGCCACACTTGAGTTCTGTTGCTCTGGAGTGGAACTCAGGACTGCGTGTATGCTAGACAAGTGCTTGGCCATGACCCTGTGTGCAATCGCACAGGGACCTAATTTTTAAGCATTGGAAACAAAAAAAAAATTAAAGACAGTGAAATTCAGATTAAAAGCTACTTCTGACTACACTGATGCAGAGGCAGCTTTTCCCCTCTGCTCCTCGGGCTGAGGTGTCCAGTTGACACACACTACAGAGACAGATGTGGGCTCATGAATATTCATGAGTACCTGACTCCTGCTGATGTAGAGTGAGTACTCAGCTCAGGCTAGAGAAATGTCAGAAAACTTGTTTGGGGGCTCACAGGACCCTCATCACCCATGGAACCTCACTGCATTAAATGGTGAAGGTTGTCATGATCTGATGTCCTACTGTTAAAGGAAAGAGAGGCTGGTGAAATAAATGGCTTAGGTACCTGCCACCATGCTCTGAGAACCTGAGTTCCATCCCAGAGAGCCACATGGTGGAAGGAGGGAACTGATTCCTGCCATTTGCCCCTTGACCTCTACATGTGTGCTGTACCACATGTGTACCCCCACCTCCAAATGAATAAATGTTAAAAAAAAATTAGTGGTATGTGTGTTGTAGAATAGGGTTTCTGATCACAGTGGTATAAGCAGCCTTCTGGACAAGCATGGTGGCTCACACCTGCAATCCCAGCACTCAGGAGGCCAGCCTGAGTGACATCGACAGACCCTGGTCTTAAAAAACACAAAACAAAACAAAACAAAAGAGTATGAATAGTGACCTTTCACCCGGAGACAATGGGCCATTCAGAAACAAGTTATATAAACCAAGATTACTGAATTTGGTCAAGGAGCTTGGGGTGGAGGTGTGGGGATGTTTCCATGGTGACAGTGAAACTAGCTTCCTTGGTTTTATGGCTTGGGCTGGCCAGACCAGCTAAGCAAACATTTACATTAGATTATAAGGGGGACACCCCCATATGTCAAGGGATGGACGTAGTATGCACACCTGGATATGTTCATAGTAATAAAAAAATTAATCCACAAACTAATAAAGATTAGGAGAGACTGGGAATAGAGAGTTCCTTAAATCATCTGTAATAACCCTCTGGCCACCAGGGCCTGAGGTAAAGTTTTTAGAAGAACAATTCTCTATTTTTATTTACTTTGGAAAGTTTCCTTGTTGGCTCTTCTGACATTTCTCCCTTCCGATTTGGTGGTTTGGGGTGACTAATCTATCACAAAACCTCGAAGGTTTTTGCCTATTCAATGTCCCAGGGAAAGGAACAGATTCTTGTCCAGGTGCACCATGAGTCATAGGGAAAGATCAACGTGGACACTGGGGTTTTGTTCTTTATCCTTCAAACATGAAGTCTTTTTAGGCTCCTGCAACTTTTGAGAGATTTGTAAGATGGGAGAAATACAGAATAGTAACCTTTTGTGTTTGGTGGTGGGAATGAGACTCAGAGCCTTGCCCTCATTAGGGAAGTCCCATGCCCCCAGCTCTGCATGGCCAGGCTGTACACTTCTTCATCTTGGCTCCTGAGGGCTCTGCTGTGTTCACCAGCCCCTCAAGGCCCCTCCCCCTCTACCTCTCTCCATGGCTTCTCCAATAGGGCACTGTTGGGGTGTTGAGATCTGCATCCCCGGTTCTGCTTGTGCTGGAGTCTGGCAGGGGAGGTACTAATCCCAGTCCCAGAGTGTGTCCCTGGGACAGACACTCTGGCACTTCTGGGAGCTTGTTAGAGACATCGTCAGGTATCAGTGGGTGTTGTCCTGGTGGCACTGATCTGTCATGCTCTATGCCACCCCAGGGCCTTGATACCTGCCTGGTGCTTCCTTCCTACCTGATACTCTCTTCCTGCTGTTCTGTTTCTGCCTAGTGCTCCCTTCCCGATGTTCTGTTCCTGCATAGTGCTCCCTTCCTGCTGTTCTCTTAACTGGCTCTTCTCAACTCCTTGCTTTTAATATCACATAGAAAACATCCCTGATTACCTTCCCAGTTCCACATCCCTCCCTGTCTCCCTCTCACAGCCAACATTTCCCATGGTACCCCATGGGGAATCACCACAGATAGATGCTAAGCTGTGACTGTCTTGTTAACACACACTTAAACTGTTCACAATCACTTTCTCCACAGGCCTGAAAACTCTACAAGGGCCCAGGCCTGTGGCTCGGTTAGCCTCTTTGATGATGTAATGGAGAGCAGCAGAGAGCTGCCAGGTGCCAAGGATGGGAACAGGACCTTAGCAGGTGAAGGGTCCCGTCCTGCCTAGAGACACCGTGAGGCATGGTTCAGAGTCTATCCTCCATTCCTGGATTCTGTAGCCATGGTCAATTGTGGAGCCTAAATCTCAGTTTCCCCACTTGTAAGGAGGAGCATGTCTGACCTTGTGGAACTGAGCAAGAGCCAGCTGGGATCGCATGTTCAGTCCCTGTTCTTTGTCCCAGCATCAGGAGATTCAGACTCCCACTCCTGGACACCCAAAACCCTGGGTTCAATTCCTAAGAAGGCTTAAACCAGCTACATGCAGGTTGATCAGAACTTCAAGGCCATTTTTGGCTATACAAGAGGTTTAAAGCCAGCCTTGGACTACATGAGATCCTGTCTTAGAGACACAGATTGGCTGATTTATCCAGGTCCTAACCCTGGATGGACTGACTTCATCCAAGAACAGGGTCTTTGCAGATGCAATCGAATCAAGGTGAAATGCGGTGCTGATCTTTTGTTGTGCAGGGATGGAGTCCAGGGTTTTGCACATGCCAGGTTCTTGCTATATCACTGACCTACACCCAGACCCCTATAGAGTCAGTCTAGACTGTCAGCTTGATTGGATGGAGAAATTGCCAGATTATTAAAGCATGTGTTTCTGGGTCTGTGTGAGAGGACTAACGGAAATACCCACCCTGAGTGTGGCAGGGGACCATGGGTAGAACCCTCCGAAACCTTCAGTTTCCTTACTGCCTTTCCGCAGGCATTTTGTCATAGTAACTAGAAACGGATTATCACAAGGTCACACCCTGTCTGTGTTGGAGGCACAATCTTATCTGGGCAGGCTGCAGTGTGGTCCAGGATCTCAGATGGATAGATCCAAACAAACCGTCATCAAAGAGGGATGGAAAGAGACCTATGCTCTATACAATGCACCCCTCTTACATGCTCCCGGAGACCTGCCATGGTGGGGTCAGGAAGTGGCCCCCCCTCCCTGCCTGCCCTGCCTCCTGCTCTAACTGGGGAAGGGGCTGGGAACCCTGGCAACGTACCTGACCCCAATAGTGAACATGCTGAGAAGGGGCTTGCCTTGCATCCAACCAACCAGCATCAGGAGACCTGCAAGACACATGACAGCGTCAGCCTGGGCCTCCATGTCTCCAGTGGCTCACCATGCTTTTAGCCCACTTCCTGAGGACCCTCTGGGAACTCAAATGCTAGAAATAAGTAAGGACTTTAGGAAATTTGAAACTTCTGATCTGGAGATGAAGGATGGTCCAGTCTGCATATAGCCCTAGGTTCAATCTCCAGAATGCGGGGTGGGGGGGTGTAGTTTGGAGGGGATTAACCTGGATATGTAGGACTGGTGGCTCCTACTTATAATCCCAGCACTCAGGAGGCTGAGACAGGAGGATGGTAAGAGTTTGAGGTCAGCACGGACTTTTAAATGAACAAAAACGAAGAAATAAGAAGAACCTGTAACCACTCACTTTTCTACTGGGGGGAGGGATTCTGTTTTAGTCTTTCAGAAATAATTCCCACCAAACATAGGATGAAGACACTGATTGCCAGTTCACATTGGGCCATTTTTCCATTTATATTCTGTGTCTCTACTGCAAGAGACAAGGAAGACTCTCTCTCTCTCTCTCTCTCTCTCTTGTGTGGGTATGGAACACACACACACCTATAAGCTCTCTACCACACAGAGCCCCACCCCAAGCCCTGGGTCATTGCTTTTTGAATATGTCTTATGTCCTGATTAAATTTCCTCTTCCTCATTTGCCAATCAGTCACCAAATGTTTACACCAGGCATTGTGCTGGGCCCTGGAGGCATGGGTACAGAAGTAGCCTGAGTTTCATGACCCATGATTAAGTTCACAAGATGGGGCTGGAGAGATGGCTCAGCAATTAAGAGCACTGATTGCTCTTCCAGAGGATCGGGGTTCAATTTCCAGTGCCCATATGACAGCTCACAACTGTCTGTAGTTCCAGTTCCAACACAGATACACATGTAGACAAACACCAAGGCAAATAAAGTTTTAAATAAAAAGGGGGGGGGCTGGAGAGATGGCTCAGTGGTTAAGAGCACTGGCTGTTCTTCTGGAGGACCTGAATTCAATTTCCAGCATCCACATGGCAGTGAACAACTGTCTGTAATTCCAAGATCTGACTCCCTTACACATGCATGCAAAACACCAATTCACATAAAATAAAAATAAATTTAAAAAAGTTCACAAGATGTTATAGCAGTGCAGAAAAGGTCTGGGGGTAGCCAGTTGTAGCCTCAGTTTCTATACCTGTGAAATGGGATAATGACCAAACCTCCCTGTCCTTGGAATTGATATAAGCAACAGTGAGAAGAAAGGAGGCAGGTGGCTTGTTGACTGCACTTAGGAGAAGTGTTAAAGGATTGCCAGTGTTACTCTGCAGGGTACAGGAAACTGGAGATGGCCTGTGCTGGTGTGTGCATGCGCATGTATGTGCATGTAGGGGTTCACAGGATGTGACTGGCCATAGAACTCAACCTTCTACTGAAATCTTTGTTGGGCCCTAGATGAATCAAGACAAATAAATTAGGGGGCTCTGTTAAACAGGGGCTGGACAGGGAGCCCAGAGCCCTCTCTAAAAGCTTCATCTGCTCTTGCAGCAGAAGATGCTGGTGCTGGCTGGTAAGGCCTTGTGAGGGTCATCTATGTGCATCTGTCCCATGGCCACCTTCAGTGACCTGCCATGGATAGCTTGAAGCTGGCCATGTCAGGAGGATCTAACCAAGGGAATCGGCAGACACCATCTCTCCTAGAGAGACTCTGCCAGCTTCCCCACAGCTCCCGTGGGCCTTCAGGAGTCCTGGGGACTCAGCTGACACTCCTAAAAGCCCCTAGAGGGCTCTTCAGAGGAGAATCCCCCAGTGAGCATGTGTCTTGCTGTAGGCATGCCATGGGATTAAGCTCTACTTTAACACAGAAATAAGTTTCTACAGGCAGTGAGCCTTGGCTTTTGAGATGTGGTCTCTCCTGGGGACTTAGGGCTTGCTGATGTGGCTCGGCTAGCTGGCTGGAGCGCTGTAAGAATCCATCTGTCTCTGCCTCCTCAGCGCTGGGATTATGAGCACATACCCCATACCCAGATTTTATTTAGAATATTCCTTTAAAAGTTTTTAAATTACAAATGTCTTTTTGTGTGCATGTATATGTCTGTATATGTGCATGTATGTGCACATGCCATGACACACATGTGGAGGTCAGAGGGCAACTTGCCGGAGTCAGGTGTCTCCTTTCATGTTGTTGGTTCCAGGACTTGAACTTGGATTGCCCTTGCACTTGGTGGCAAGAATCTTTGCCCAACTCAATGGCCCACACCTGGCTTCTTAAATGAGAGTTTTGGGATTGGACTCAGGACCTCATGCTTACAAGGCAAGCATTTCACAAAACAGCTAACCCAGGCCCAACATTATCTATGTATTGAGTCAGATTCTCATGGTGTAGCTCTGGCTGGCTTGGAACCCACTCTGTAGACCAAGCTGGCCTCAAACCCACAGAGATCTGCCTGCCTCTGCCTCTGAATGGTCCTGGGATTAAAAGTGTGTCCACCACACCCGGCCTCCATCACCTTTTTAAAATGGAATTTTATCTTGTAGACAAGCCTGCTCCTGTCATCTCCCTGACAAGGCTCTGCAAACATAAAGATCTGAGTTCGAACCCCTGGCACCCATCCCACATGAAAAGTTAGGGCATGGCTGTGTGTGCTTTTAATTGCAGCATTATGGAGCAGAGAAAGGCAGAACCCCAGAACTCTTAGGCCAGTTAGAAAGACTGGAAACACCTTCCTGTCAGGGCTGCAGGTAACAACACAGAGCATGTGCAAGTTCTTCCAGAGAGGGACGCTGTGTCGACCTATGGAAGGTAGTGACCTGTGAAAGGATGCAGGGTTTGACTCTGGGTCCTGCCACTCTCCCTACTCCATTCCCACCATGCCTTTCTCTTCCTGAACAAGACATCCTATTTCTCTCTTCATCCAGAAGCCTCTGGTCTAGTTCTTTGCTCCAGGACACACCAACTTGGAGCTCTCAGGAAGTGCTTTTCCTAATCTGAGTCACTGCACTATCAGTGTAGTTAAGGGATGAGACAGGCCCTTGAGGATGGCCACTTCCTAAAGGCTCTATCTACCTCAGGCTCTCAGTAGGGATGGGCATTCTGATCTACTCCAAAGTTGAGGACATTATAAGTCATTGTCTCCTCCCTTAAGAGTTAGTCCAACTGTCAGTCACCAGCTAGAGAGCACCCTGGGAAGCTGATTCGCCTGAAGTCCTTCTAAGGAGGTGGGAAGAATAATTATCCCCTTAAGGACATAACACATTTTCCCTCCCTGGAAGACCTGTCCTTGCCACAATCTGTCACAGAGCCTCACAAGGCAACTCTGATAAGTTAGTCCCATTTCTGAGGCCTAACTTTTTATTCTTTTCTATTTCTCTTTGGGAGGGGGGGATACTGGCCAAAGCTGGAACGTGTTTTCTGATGCTTTGGGCTTTCTGGGTCTTTGTCTGAAGCTACCTCTGACCTTGCCTCTTTCTCCATTCGGCTGCTTGCTGACTTCTGAACATTCTGGTCTACCTCTAGAAAAGCATGGATTTCTGACACCCCCAATAGCTCTCCCCCTGGAATATGCCCTATTATTTTCTCTCAAACACTAATAAAAATGACGTCAAGCTCCCTTCCAAGCTCATTTAGAAATTATTTTATTAATGAGACTAAGAAGCCAAAGAAAGAACCCCCCAACTTCTCCAGAAATGTATGGTGCCCAACATGGAGCCCTGAAATCTCACTAGCATGACCCTACTCTCCAGAACTCAGCAGGAAATGACTCCACTCACCGATGATGCCAAAGGAAAAGATGGTCAGCTGCTTGCCCAGCTTATCCATGCTCTTCTGCAGGGGAGTTTTGGGTGTCTGCAGATTGGGTGGAGGGAAACAATAGTGTGTTAGGATCCCATGGTTCTTATGACTGTTCTGAGTGTTGAGCATGTGGGGTACACATGTGTATGTATTTAATAAACATGGTAAGTTTTATTGGTTGTTTCTTCTTCCCATGTATAGGTCCCCGGGATCAAACTCAAGTTACCAGACTTGCCAGCAAGTGCTCTGTCCATTGGGCTATCCTACCAGCACTCACACTAAGTTTTAAAATTACAAACAAAAAAGCATGCTCCTGCTTCCCGTGGCTTCCACCTTTTTGTAGCGGGGTTGATTCTGACTCTGATGCAAATGGAGGCCACCCAAGGCCCTGCTGGCCTCACCTCTTCAGCCTGCATCATCTTGAACACTTCTCCAAACTGAGACTGTTCCCCGGTTCCGATCACAACTCCCTGTGAGAAGGAGAGAGGGAGGTAATACATGGCCCGAGGCTGCTCAGCCAGAACTCCAGGGCTCTGCTTACCTGACCCTTCCCACACTGCACCAGCGTCCCCATGAAGACCACGTTGCTCAGGGTGCTGAGGTCCCCACTGCCCACCAATGGGCTGTCTGTTTTGCTGCACGGCTCTCCTTCTCCTGTAAAACTGGATTCATCCACCAGGAGGTCTGTGACCTGGGGGGCAGGGGGCAAAGGTGAAACTCTTGCCCTTCAGATGCTTTGAAGCTTGCAACAAAAGGCCCTGTAAGATGTCAAGTGGGGAAGGAGCCTTGGACACTGAGACTCAGAATCACAGAATCAAAAAAGCTTAGAGTTCCAGGCCCCTCCAGGAAGACATGCAAGTCTGACACTTTGTTTAATGCTGTCTCCAAATCAGAATTACCAGAAAACATGACTCAATTGCTCCTTTGAACACATCTTTGCCTCTCTGAGCACCTAGCATCATTCATCACCGTGAGAGCCATATGGCATGCTAACTGAAGCTCCAGTCTGTATGGAATGAGCATCTCCAGGGTCTGTGTGATTCAATTCTCTGTGTGAGGTGTTAATAGGGTAGAAAAGGTCCAGTGAGGAAGCTCAGCAGGGAAAGAAAAACCCCTAGGAGGAGGCTGAGGGGATAGACAGACCTGAGCTGAGACCTAAGGATGGGAGGGGCCAAGTGCATGGGCAGAGGCATGGGGAGGCATGGACACAGTCCCAGCTGCAGACAGGGCCTCTGTGTGGAGACAGCAGTGTTTCTGGTGTGGCGGTCAGGCCTGGCTTGTACCTTGGGTCTTTTCAGTCCCAAACAGCTAATTCTTATCTATTTGACCTCAAGGTTAGCCCCAAAGTGGTTGTCTCCAGGCCGCCCCTTTTGCCGTCCATAGGCAGAGTGGGCTCTGGATCCCTCAGGCTTTCTTTCTCTTTTTAAAGATTTATTTATTATGCGTACAACATTCTGCCTCTACTATGCCTGTGTGCCAGAAGAGAGTACCAGATCTCAAGATAGATGGTTGTGAGCCACCATGTGGTTGCTGGGAATTGAACTCAGGATCTCTGAAAGAACAATCGGTGTGCTTAACCTCCGCGCCATCTCTCCAGCCACCTCCCTTAGACTTTCAATCATATCCTCCCAACAGCCACTGAACAGCTACCTGCCAGGAGAGACTCAAGTCTGTTACTCTGGGCTCTAAACCCAAGCTCAGAGTCAGGACTGTTCTCTGTAGTATCCTGGGCACCCAGCACAGTGCCCTGCACATAGAAATCAGGATGGGCCTGGCAGTGCCAGTCTGCCATTCAGAACTTGGGAGGCTGAGACAAGAATCAAAAGTTCAAAGCTAGCCTGGACAATTTATTAAACCTGTTTCCAAATGAAAGCAAACAAAGGCAGGAGATGTAATTCAGTGGTATGTGTGGGCTTAGCACGCTGGGCCCTGGGTCCCTGTCTTAGCGTTAGAGGTGCAAGGGAGGGGCCGCTTCAAGGCCCCCGAGTCCCCTGCATGCCTGTTCCCAGCGCTGGAACCCCTGACGAGGCATACTTGGAGTTCTGACAACTCACTTCTTCCACCTGAGACTCTGCAGGAGGAAGAACAGCCAAGAACTGTTCCCTTTGTTCCCACGCAGGGGAACAGAAGGTAAGGCTTTGTGACAGCACACAGCCACGCACAGGCTATTGTGGGTCCTGTCCTCAGGCTTGTGATCCTCTGTCCCGGAACTAACTGGTCAGGACTGGCCACTCCCGAGTCTTGGAGCTTAATTGCTGATAAAGGGTTTTTGCTGTGAATAAACAAAGCTATTGATTGTCCCAGGGAGTTTCAGAATGCCAACAGGGAGATGTGTGGGGCATGATGGTGTCTCTCTGGCACCGTCAATATGAGCGGGGTGTTACTGAAGTGATATGAGACTTCAAGAGGCAGTGTTAGCAGGGGTCAGAGAGATGCTTGAACTGGCTTAGAGGCTTGTGGTCTACTCAGGGGAGCTACAGAAACGTAAATCACCTACCAGCGTCTCGGCTGATACAGGTTGTGGATTGCTTGTCCCACAGCAACTGTGTAATGAGACACAGGGCCAGACTTAAAGCCTGATTCCCTGGCTCCTTACACACACACCGAGTTCCTTATGAACTGGCAAGTGTTCTCACAGTTCTGCATCCTTCTAACTGCCCCAGGCTGTTATCATCTCCTTTGTTACATGGGAAACTGAGGCACAAAGACGGCAAGCAAAGAGCTCCAGCTACACAGTTAAGGGTTCAGGTGTTGAGCGAGGGCTTCTGTGCAGCCGCACTCACGGCTCAGCCTCCCAAGAACACTTGCAGCAGACATGGTTCCCGACCAGATGCGCAGCCTCCTCAGAACTCTGTGAATGAACCCCAGTCACCTGCTCACTAAGGGTCCAAACAGTACTCGCCTGTTCTTGGAAGAATTTGTTGCTCAGGTGACCCTGTCAAGTCAGTCCTTTCTCCAGAATGTAGTATCATCTCCTACAGCCCCAGGTAGGGTTCTGCTAGATGGGAACCCTAAACCCTTAAGGTGTGGGAGGAGCCAGCTCCAACAGAGTCGCCAAACCAGGCCTCTGCTGTACTTAATGCTTCTCTGCCTCAGTTTCCCTCTTTGCTACAAAGCAGCCCATAGTCTCCCCCCAATCCTGCCCTGGATAATTTTGCCATTGTGATCTGCTCTATAAACCACATGACCAGGGTTGGGAGAGAGCTTAGTTGGCAAAGTGATGATTTGAGTCCCAGACCCAAGCAGGGGGAAGAAAAAAGAAAAGACAAGGAGGAAGAAGAGAAGAAGGAGGAGGAAGGTGAGGAGGAGGAGGAGGAGAAAGAAGAGGGAAGTAGTGAATGTGGTGTGGTAGTAAACTCAGAGCCAGGAGACAGAGGCAGGTCCCAGGGCTAACAACTGTTCATCCAGCTGGGGCTACTTGGCTAGCCCTGGGCTGGTGAGAGACTATCTCAGAAACCAAGGTAGACAGTACCCAAGAAATGACACCCACATTGGAGTCTCCAACCTCCACACTCACATGTACACACATGGACAAAATTCCACATAACCAAGATGTGTTAGGGCTGTCCCCACTGAGCCACGGGGCCATGTTCTCAGCTCCCCAGAGGATGCCCAACTATAAGAACAGATTATAATAAATGTTTTCTCTGTCTCTGTATTTGTCTCTGTCATTTCTGTCTCTCTCAATCTCTTTCATGAGTGAAGAAAAGTACTAATATTTCTGGAACACAGTTGACTGTGGGTGACAAACTGTGGAAATGAAAGCCACAGAGCTGGAGCACCTCTGTGCTTAGAAGGTAGGCCACTTGGGAACGGTGGCTCTGGGGGTCTTGTGCCCACACTCCACCTACATTCCAGGACCATATAGCTCACCTCAGTGAGTCGGATGTCGGCAGGGATCCGGTCTCCGATGGACAGGGACACTATGTCTCCTGGAACCAGGTCTCGTGCGAGCATGTGCTGGAGCTTGCCATCCCTCAGGCTGTGTGGGAGAGGAGGTGAAATGGTGAACCCCATTTCATTTCCTTTGACAACTGGATTTAGGGATTTGGGGTTTCTACTGCAGGAAAACTCTCAAGACTTCACAGTTCTTTTTTTTTTTTTTCTTTTAATTCTTGTATCTCAAAATACTTGGGAAGTACATGGCTTCTGAGAGACCCTGGGTCTCACCTGAGAAGTGAGGCTGCTGCCTCCGGAAGCCTCTGCTGCTAGAGGCCAGCTGCTTTATGGCCTCTGAATGTGACCTGGGAAAACACACTTTGACGTTGGTTGTTTAGAGAATATATCACCCTGGCTTGGCAGTCAGGAAGGAAAGACATCAGCAGGGGGGCAGCTTCAATGTCTGAGAAGCCTGCCCCTACCCAGTGCATAGCCAACTGCCCTGGGATAATCAATGGCTGTCTGGGCTCCCTCTCCTAGTTCCTCTGGCCTCCTGGTCATCTGGCCAGCAGCCAGGGAGAGCTAGGACGGGCTCCCTCATCCCCCCAAATGCTCCAGTGGCTTCTCATGGCCTTGGGGACAACTGCACAGAAACCTGCCACCTGACCTGCTACTCCTGGTTCCATTCAGGTCGTAAAAACACCCCCTTTGTGGTCCTATGGTCTTATAGACCTTGACAGTTAGGGTAGGCATCCCCTTTATCCGGGCAGGGGACACAATTTTGCTTAGGCCTTCTCCACAGCCACACGTTTATTTAGCTAGTGGGTCACACCTAGGTATAGTCATCAGCATGGTCTGTGAACATGTCACAGAGCTCCAGCTTGAGACAGGAGATGTTGGCTGGAATTTGTGAGAAAGATTTTCTTGCCCTGCATACACACAGTCTCTCCAGTGGGACCTTTACAGTTTTGTGTTTGTGATGGCCGGAGCTGTGGCAGCCATCTTGGCATCACAAGAAAAACCAGTCAGAGTGCAATGCCAACAACCCAAAGGCAGCACAGTGAGGAGGCAAGAGCAAGCCCATGCCCACGTCCATCATTCTGATCCTTGCTGTGACATGATGACGTTTCCTTGTGTACTACGTAATTACATTTTCCAATCTTTGTAGCCAAGAGCACCAGGCACACCCTGCTGCCTCATGGATCTTTCTTCAATGGTATTTATTCCTCTAGCATCATATCAAGGCTGTCCAATAGGCTGTTCAGAGATGTCCTTGTCCTCCCCCATCACTGTAACACGCCTGTGGCTGTTGTTGGTTTGATTGTGTGGTTTAGGCAGTGGTCACTTGGGGAGGACCAGATGCTTTCCAGGTATCCTGTCTCTCTGGTTACTACCCTACCCCTCCTCACCATAGGGCCCTGAGCTCTCTGAGACAGAAGCCTCCTCATTGACCTCATTGTATCCTCTGCCCTGATTTCAAAAGAAGATTGTCTCTGGGGATATCAGTAACACACCCCATTACTGAAAGGCCAAGACTCAACATTTAAGCTTGAAGTCCAGGCTAATTACAGATCACTCATGCTTCTGTTGCTCAGCTGATAATGTCACCCATCTGGGTTTATGAAGGCCTCATTCTCCAACCAGTGAGTTCAGGTATATTCACAGTTCCATGCATGTTCTAGAATATTCATCCTGCCTTTGGGTTCATATCTCTCTCTCCATCTGATGATGTCCCTGTTCTGTAGTGGGATTATGTTCTGGTACATTGTAAATATTTGTCCTTCCTACTGGTTTAATAAAATGCTGACTTGCCAGAAGGCAGACAGGAAGTGTGGGTGGGACTACTAGAGAAAGAAAACTCTGGGAACAGGAAGAGCAGAGGAGAGACACCAGCAGATGCAGAGGAAAGAAGTTAAAATGCTGCTCTGAGAAAAGGTACCAAGCTGCATGGCTGAACAAAATAAAAATCATAGGTTAGTATTTAGCAAGTTATGACTGAGCCATAGACCAATCAGCATGAAATTAATATATGCCTTTGTGTGATTATTTATGGCTAAGCGTTGGCAGGGCTGCGAGTGGGTCTGAATCTCTGGGCTAGGTCACAAAGTCCAGGCCAGAAACTTATTACACTGTTCCTCTGTCTTGAATTTGTCTGTTTCTCTGTCTTTGTCTCTCCCAGTCTTTCTCTGTCTGTCTGTCTGTCTGTCTCTCACATTCCCCTTAACTGCTGGCACCTTGACCAGCCAGACACATGACCCATGAGGCCTTCTTCCTACCTACATCCCCCACTCACGTCACAGGTGTCCCTGCAAACTTCACACAGGGCCCAGAGCTGAGCTGAGAGTCTTTCAATGTGTCTCTCGGGTCACATGGGGACTCCAGTCCTCATTCTGAGCAGCACAGGTACTGAGGGGGCTCTGTAGCATGTAGGGAAGGTCTTTCCTGTACCTCTTTACAGGCCAGAGGCGGCTTGTAAATTCCACATGATGTCCTTAAAAGCTGGCCGTGAGATGGCTCAGCAGGGTCAAACCTGACCACCCACATTTGGCCTCTAGAAATCACATGGTTGGAGAAAACTGACTCCCCAGGTTGTCTTCCGACCTCACACATACCGTGGCATGCTACATTCACACAAATCACACAGACTAAGGAAATGTAAACTTTTTTTTGAAGTTTCTCCTTCTGCACTCAGAGCCCTTTCTGTCCAAACATCCCATTTCACCTACACACGCACTTTAATAAACTCAAATAAAATGACAGAAGGTGAGGACTCCATCTACTCACACAGCCACATTTGCAGTTCTTGTTAGGCACCCATGGCTAGTGACCCCACACTGTACAGGGTGGGTGAGAGGTTACTTCTAGAAGCTTTTATAGCTGCATGTTGTATTTGGTTGAAATGCTGTGAAGGACAGATGGGTGCTTTCGTTGTTTTTCTTTTAGACATCATTGATGGGAGCTGGGAATTGTAAATAGCAGAGGCGTGACATGTGGGCCGGCAAGAGGCTGTCACCTGCCCGGAGCTGCTGAGCCAATCAGAGAGCAGCCTTGTGCTAGTTTGAATGAAAATGGCTTCCATAGTCTCGTATGTCTGAATGCTTGGTTCCGGTTTGTAGATCTGTTGAGGAAGGCTTGGAAGGTGTGGTCTTGTTGGAGAAGGTATGTCACTGGGGGTTCCAAAAGCCCATGCCATTCAACTTGGCTCTTCCCTTTTCTGCCTCATGGCTGTTATGTCAACATGTGAGCTCTCAGCCACCACTCCAGCACCATGCCTGCCTGCTGCCATGCTCCCCACCATGAGGATTATGGACTCACTCTCTGAAACTGTAAGCCCCAAACAAACTCTTTCTAAGTTGCTTTGGCCATGGTGTCTCTTCACAGCCCTAGAACAGTAACTAAGACATCCCTCCACACAGCCGGGCCACAGCCACTGCTGTTGTATCTTACTGCCTCAGGTTTAATTTCATTTTAAGAACACAGGCATCCTTGGCTCCTCTCTTCAGGCAAAACTCAGGTTTCTGCTTTATTTTATAGGCTCTTCCCTTTCTATCTGCAGCTCTCAGTCACATATTCCTAGTTAGACCCTGCTACCAGAGCAGAGGCCTAGAGAGATGGAGCCTCCTATCCATGGTCACACAGCAAGCCACCACCAGGGCAGACATCAGGTCTTGTCACCCACATTGAGACTGAAATGGTCCTCCCCATGTCACACCATGAAGGAGACAGCATTAGCCAAGTCCTGGTCAAATTCATCAGTGCATTTATCAGTTCCTTCCATGGACCACAGGTTCTCAGAAGCCCCAACTTACCAGTTGCATTCTGGAGGCACCAGTTTGGTCAGCTCTTCCAGAGATTTCTCCGACCTGTATTCCTGGCAGGAAGCACATCAGATGTACTGTTCAAAGGTGGGAACCCCGAGAAGAAGTGCCCATCACATTCCAGTTACCACCCCCATGGGATCTCAGGATGTACACACCTGGATGAAGCCAACAGTCACCACGATGAGCACGGCCTGGAAGACAGGGTGTCGAGAATGGAGGATATGAGCACTATTTCCAGGTGAGAGTGAGCCCAGAGCCAACTACCAGAGCACAGGGCCTCTGAAAGCACCCCCACCCCTGTGGTGCAGGCCCATAATACAAGCTGCTCAGGAGGATGAGGCAGAAGGCCTGCTTGGATGACTCAGTGAGACCATATCTCAGCCTATAAAAAGAGGGCTGTCCATGTGTGTGTGTGTGTGTGTCGGAAGGGGGGGTTGGGGCTAGAGCCCCTGCCTCGGATCACCCATGAGTGCCATGTGGGGGACATGGCTCATGGGCAGAGCATGCGCCCTGCATGTATAAGGTGCTATGTTCGATCCCCAGCACCACCAACACAACAGAACTCATTGCCAGTTCTCTTTGAAAAACAGCTGCTCTGTACAGAAATTCAGCAAGCAGTCAAATGTTCCCTGTTCAATAAAAAATAACAAAAAAAAACCCCCATCAAATTCCACTCCCCAGGGCTCCCACACTGGGGAGCCCTTCTAGATTTTTCTGAAGACACACTTTCATCATGGCATCATATGACACAGATATGCTCTATCATAGCCTGCCATTTCTACCCTGCAGGTGTGCCTCAGCCCCAGCGATCAGAGAGAAGAAGAAAAGGTTGGACTTTGGGTGTGGGATGGGCCATGGATATAAAGAAGTGGAGTGAGAGGTGTCCAAAGCATCTGCAGGGTCAGACACAGGAGTGATTAAACCTGGAGAGATGTGGGGCGTGGAGGCCATCAGGGTTACGCAGGGTAGAGGCGGGGTACAAATGACTGTCAGTGGTTTCTTTTAGGGCAATGAAAGTACTTTTGAACTGGACAGAGGTGATCAAAATCCCATTGAATTCTTTACTTTAAAATCATCAATCTTTGTTCCCAGAAGTCTCTCTCTATGTAGTACTGCGTGTCCTAGAACTTTCAATGTAGACCAGGTTTGCCTCAAATTCACAGAGATCCATCTGCCCCTACCTAGGGTGCTGATTATTAAAGGCATGCACTATCATTCCTGACTAAAATTATCATCGGTTTTAATGTATATCTCACTTAAATGATAAAAAATTTAAAGGTGAAATCACCTCTAGGTAACGGGTTAAGGGGTCCTGGTTTGGATGTGAGGCACCTCTCTTAGGATCATGAGCCTAAACGTGTGATCCTCTGAAACTGGAACTGTTCTGGGAAGCTGTGAAACCTTTGGGAGGTGGAGGCCTATTTGGAAGGAGTGGGTGGCTGGGGGACAGTGGAGGTTTATATTCTGGCTTTGCTTCCTGATCTGCCTAGATGTTAGCAGGCAGCCTCACTCCTCTGCAGCCACAGCCACACACAGCTCCCACAGCCATGCCTTCACCACCTGCTGGTCTGTCTTCTCTCAAAGCCTGAGCCAAAAAACAAAACAAAATGAAACCACCACGACAAAAACCAACCTTCTTCTGCCATGTTCCTGTCTGGTATTTGATTGTAGCAGAGAGAAAAGTAACTAATAAGAAGTGACTGCATTTTATAACAGACTCAGATCCCATAGGAAAGGGAGGTAACGGCAAAGCAGCCTGTTTCTAAAAGGACCTTTCCTAATGGGGCTGCCTATGCCACACAGACCCCTCGATGCTGGCAGGGGCTAAGTGGTAGATTTGCTTGTTTTTCATCTGTCTTTTCTTTTTTTGCTCACAATAAACTTCCTACCCCCTTTTTCTTGTGTAGTAACTGGTCACAAGGCTAGGGAGATGGTTCAGTTGGCAGAGTGCTTACCTTGTGAGCACAAAGCCCTTAGTTTGAGCCTCAGAACCCAAATAAAAAGCCAGGCATAGTTGTGCATGCAACCTCAGCGTTGGGGAGGCAGAGACCGGTGGGTCCCTGGAGCTCACTAGCCGGCCAGCCTAGCCTACATGGGTGAGTTCTGGGCCAGTGAGAGACCTCTGCTCAAAAACCAAGATGAATGGTTTCTGAGAAATGACAGCTGAGGCTAACTCCTGCCTCCACACACATATGTACATGTGTTTCCACGTGTATGTACACATATACAAACCATGATAAGTTTTGAAAACAATTGGCAGTGAAGCCGCAGCCAGCCCTGGGCATCCCAGTCCAGGGGCTGATGCTGCCTGTCACTCACCAGGGCAATGCTGATGGCGTCCTCATACTCCTTGGTGAGGACACTCACCACAGCTGAGCCCAGCAGCAGCAGGATCAAGGGGTTCCTGAACTGGAAGATGAACAACAGGGCAGATCATAACCTCACAAGGGCCAGCATAGGCTCCTCCTGAAGCTTCTGGGCAGCTCAGACCTTCATGTGAGGCCAGGCTTCCAGGTTCTCCCTACAGTGGCTAAGGGCTTAGGAAGGAGACTGTTCTATCTGGAATTCCTCCTCTGTAGGGAAGTCCATTGTTGACAGCCTTCTGGGCTGACCATGACATTGCCCCATCACGACCCAGCCTGACTCTGAAGTCTTTGTCTCGCCTGGCCACATCTAATCCATCCTTAGGATACGTGGTGGATGTTGATCCTGGCTACAATCACCAAGCGTTCCTCTCTTGCCACAACAGACCCCCAATCCGGTGTGTCCCAATCACTCTGCCCCTGTGATAGTCTCTGCAGACTCCAGTGATGTTGCTCTTAGGTTGTCTTCTAGCCCCTAAACATATACACATGTCACATAGGGTCAGAAGTCTCAAAGATTTCTTCAAAGGGCTGCCAATTGTTGCTGTCTATCACCCCTTTACATCTGGGATGGTTTGTGTCACAGAGGATTGAAAAGATGAACAGGATACAGAGACAGGGTCAAAGAGTGGTACCAAGGAGGTCAGGGAGAGCATATTTTTGCCTCCCAGCTTTTCAATGGCCGAGGTGCAAAGGAAGCATAGCCCAGCGCGTGGGTCCCACAGCTTGTGAGAAGTACTTCAGTGTGCGCTGGTGTGACACGTGAAGGGATGAACCCCATTCTCACCCCTGAAGCTGCATATTTATCCTCTATGGAGGACTCAGTGGGTTGGGACAGCTCAGTGGCTGCCCAGAGTTGGCTCTAACAAAAGTCTGGACTCTTCAGAAGGCATAGGGCACTTTGGTTATGGCTTGCCTTTGATGCTACCAACCACCTCTACTTGATAGTTGGGAGATGATGGTCCTGATGTCACAGACCCTGCCTGCCCTGGATGACCCAGCACAAGGTCAGGTGGCATGGTGTGGTGGATGAGAACTCAGAAGTCTGGTCTTTCCTGCCTGTCTCCACCCCTGGCTCACAGACAACCTTGAGCCATCGCTGACTTCTCTCAGCACGTTTCCCAGGGTGAGGGCATGCTGTCTATCTTTCTCTTCTCTTGCCTTCTCTCAATTTCTTCTTTCTCTTTCATTTTGGTTTTTGAGATAGGGGCTCCTCAAACTGGCTACATGGTCAAGGATGGGCTTAAACTCTTGGCCCTTTTTATGTTCCAAGTACTGGGGTCACAAGCACCCATATCATGCCTGGCTATTACAAGTTTTCTGGGTCAGCACCTTAATATGTAGCACAGGCTAACCCAGAACTCAGTGATCCTCTGCCTCAGCCTGAGTGCTGGGATTACATGTCTGAGTCTCTATGCCCAGTTGCTCCTGGCAAAGAGAGTAACCCACCCAGGGATCAGTAAGTGTCCACTGGCCATGGGATCAGGCTGATACAGTGATATTTGTATTAGTGGAAGGGAGAAATGGTGGCTATGCAGATCCAGGAATTGCTCTTGACGCAGCAGGAAATTTCTCGTCCTCCTTGTCAGGGCCGCAAAGAGGAGGGATGGAAATGAGTAGGACTGGATGGGGTTTTTGGAGAGAATCCTACCACACAGTGGGATGCTTGCAAATGCCAGTACTTGGGTCTGAGGCACATGGGGTGGAATCTGTTGACAAGGTGAAGGGACCAACAAAGCCCAAGACCTACTTCAAAGTACAGATAGATTCATCCAGAGGTGGCAGCCTTCTCCCTAAGAGCAATCAATGCCACAAGATATAAATGTTCCCTCTTCAGACCCCACCATGTTCCACAGACCTTCATGAGCTATTTAAGAGAAACTACCACCCAAAGCCATAAGTGGGTCTGAGACTCAGCAGTCAGCCCACCAGTCACAGGAGGAGGCAGATAAGGGGGTCCCCTCTCAGTCAGGGGGCTCCTGACCAGTGCTGCAGGAACCATTAGTCTCGGAGTAGCTGAGGCAGGGCAGAGGTTGGAGGAGAAGCGGGGGGGGGGGGGGGCAGCTGTTAGATCCCAGCTGGTCTGTGAACCTCCATCCTAGGTTTTTTTTTTTTTATGGTGGGAAAAGTATATTTAGAATTAGCCAGCTGGACTGAGTTTAGATGATCCCAATTTTGTTGGCGACATCCAGAGCATCATAATCAGGAGCCATATGCTTTCTTTTCTCCGTCAGGCCTAATGAGGGTGTTGACTTTGGCCACAGCTATGTCATAGAGTTTCTTCACAGCCTGTTTGATCTGGTGCTTGTTGGCCTTGACATCCACAATGAACACAAGTGTGTTGTTGTCTTCTATCTTCTTCATGGCTGACTCAGTGGTCAGGGGAAACTCGATGATGGCATGGTGGTCAAGCTTGTTTCTCCTGGGCACGCTCTTTCTAGGGTATTTGGGCTGCCACCTGAGCCTAAAGGTCTTGGGCCGCTGGAAAGTGGGTGACATGCGGATCTTCTTTTTCTTGTGGCTGTGGACGCCTTTCAGCACTGCCTTCTTGGCTTTCAAGGCCTTCGCTTTGGCTTCGACTTTGGGAGGGGCAGGAGCTTCTTCTTCACTTTTGGCGCCATCTTGGTGAAAAGCTCCATCCTAGGCTTTAACTTCCAGGAGCCTTCACTGCCTGAACAATGGAATTTCAGGAACCTTCTGGGCTGGGTCAAAGCCACTCTAGTGTCTGGAAGCCAGTTTCGGGGCCATACAGTCAATGCAGGGCACTGAGAACTGAGTGGTGATCAGGGTGAAAGCCACAATCTACATGAACTGTATGATTGGTCCTTGAGCCAATCAATCAATAAAGCTTTAAACATAAAACCAATCAGAGGGCAGCTCAGGAGTCTGCGAACAGGAAGAGGGGAGGTCGGTCTGCAGTGAGAAAGGGAGGAAGGTAGATTGGATGTCTGAGGTGTCTGAGATCTCTGCCTGGTCGCTGGAGCAAAGCACAGACTTCTAGGCGGCCATGGCCATTTCCTTTTCTGAACAGTGGCTAGACATTTGACTTGTACATATCAGCACTTGGCAGCTATGATGGGCAGATGCTCAGGGGCAGGCTGCATCACAGCCTACTTCTGGGTGACTTTGGGCCCCTGCACCTAAGATGAGCAAGTAAACAAGGAAGTACGCAAATGTATGGCCTCTGTGTGTGTGTGTGTGTGTGTGTGTGTGTGTGTGTGTGTGTGTGTGTGTCCTTACTTTTTCTTAAGGGTCTGTTCACCTTACTTTTTGAGCTGATGTCTTTTGCTGGTTTGGAACTCCCCAGGTAGGCTGGGATGGCTGGAACTACCTGTCTCCATCTCTCTGGTATTGGAATTTTAACTGCACCACACCAAACTCTGTTTTTAAAAAGTAGGTTCTAAAAGCCAAACTCAGGTCCTTGTGCCCTTCAGCAAAAACAGTTTCCTGACTGAGCTGTTTCCCAGGCCAACAATAACTTCACTTTTATTGTCTCTTGAGGCATACTTCTAGTTACTGTTTCTCCCTTAGCCTTCTCAAACGCCTGTTTGCCAGGGCATCTGTCTGTCTTTGCCTCCTCTGGCAGAGCTGGGTGCCATACAAAACCTTTGCCAAGCAAAGACATCTTGCTTCTCTGTCATACTCTCTCCCTTTGCAAATGGCTTCAGGGGGATGATAAAATAAATTAACACTACTTATTTGCTTACCATTCAGCAAGGGGCCTGGCTTGGGGCAAGCAAGCGTTCCTAGTGCCCATCATTGCTAGTCAAGGTCATGGCTACCTATGTCTTTAGTCATCTATACAGGTTCCTCTTGAAGGCTCAGAGCATCCAACAGCACAAGACTGTTTATCTTGAAACTCATTCACCCCACACCCAGGTGGGACCCGTCCAAGGACACCCAAAATCAATATTTAAAGACTGAAATGCTTGGCCCGCCCTTCCTGACTAATGCCCCTAGTGAATACAGAGAAGGGCATCCTGTCCTACCTGATCCAGGTATTTCTTCCACACAGGTTCAGCGTTATCAGTGACAAACTCATTCCACCCATGGACCAGCCTGCGCTGGGCCACTGCCATCTCTGACAGGCCATTGTCCAGGTCCACCTAAAAGGAGATAGTAGGTATAGGTTAGGTACACCACCAGGCCCAGAAAGAACCAAAGAAACAAGTCACAGGTACCAGGTGAGAGCCAGTGTCTTCTAGGGGACTGAGAAAACAGGCTTGTCCATGGGACAGAGAAGGAAACCAAGTCTTTATTTCCCATAAGCCCACAAGTCAACACACAGTGGCCTTGCACAGCATCAGCAAATGGAACTGGAGATGGGAGAGCAGAAAGGCAGGGGCGGGGTCTTTTCTTTAAAAAGAAAAGCTGGGTGGAGGAGGCGATGATGCCTTTAATCTCAGCACTTGGGAGGCAGAGGCAGGAAGACTCACTCTCTGTGAGTTTGAGGCTAGCGTGGTCTACAAAGGGAGTTCCAGGACAGCCAAGGTTATACAGAGAAACTCTGTCTTGAAAAAAAAAAACAAAATAAAAAAAATAAATTTTTAAAAAGAAAAGCATTGGCAGCTAGGGAAATAAGTCAGTCAAGGCTTGCCATGCATGTGTGAGGACCTAGGTCAGTTCTTAGAACCCACCCAGAAAAGTTAGGTGTGGTTATGTGATTGTAATCCCAGAACTGGGGAGACACAGGAAGGTCCTTGGGGCTCACCAGCCAACCAGATGAGGATAGTCAGTGAACCTCAGGCTAAGGAGGGAGCATGTCTCAAAGCATGAGGTGTCTGGCCTCTGCAAGTATGCCTGCACTTATAAGCACACACACACACACACACACACACATACACACACAACATATACATACCACATACACACACAACATACACACACACCACCCATACATACAAACACACCACACATCATACATACACACACACCACACACACACACCACACATACATACACACCCCACACTCATAGCACACACAAAACCAAACTGAAACAACAAACCCCAAATGACTTATGCTGTGTAACTTATCATCATCAAATTACATAAACAAAATAGGCATTCCCTGGGAGGCTGGGGCTGCTGAAGGGACCATATCATATGCCCTGTGACAGGTGCTAATCTAGGCCCTTAGCGTGAACAAAATCATCAGGCATAGTCAATTCATGTCTGTCGTCATGTCAGGGGGCTTTGTGTTCATGTGGAACTTACTAAGAAACCTGCACAGGGCTGCCTGCGTGTCCTTAGGAAGGATTGCTGAACAAGGAGCAGGACTTGATGGACCCTTAGATCATTCTTAAGTCTGTCATGGTACCATGATCTCTTTCCCTTCTGGACTTTTCCCAAAGCAGGATGAGCTATGAGTATGTACATACCCATGTTTACAAGTGCACACACATACCCCCAACACCCATGCAGACATGTGCATATTCATGTACATACCTGCACATGTACACATATACACATGCCCACACATAAAACACACCTTTGCGCATGTATCCTTCCACATGCACACACATGTGCGCACATATGTACATGCACATACATCCAATACCCACACAGAAATACACATATGCCCATGTAATATATGCATGCACACACATGACTGTACATACATGCACATGCATACAACATACCAAAGTATACATACCAACACACATATGTATATGCACACACACAGGTGCACATATGTATACACACCATTTCTGTCTGGTGTTCCAAGTAACATAAGCTAAGGGTCTGAAAGATCTGATGCTGGCTCCATCTTGTGGCCCTGAGGGCAGACTCCTTAGGCCAGGGCTGGCTTTCTCCCACCATGCTCACAAATTCTAATTCCCTCAGGCACTTGTGAAGCTTTGATGTCTGCAGCTGGCATCTCCATGTCATAAAAGATGAAAAGTGAGAGGCAGCTGTGGTGAAGAGTTTGAGGCCTAATGACAGAAGTCTGGAAGAGCCTGGGCCCCGTGGCTTCTTAGCAGTGCTGGTTAAGCACCGGGTTCTCCACATTCTTTGTCTGCCAAAGGAACTGTGTGTGGGAAGATGCCTGGCCTCTAGGATCACAGATGGGCTCCAGGGACAGCAGCGCTGCTGAGATTCTCTTTGGAAACCCGAGCCATTCCACACTGACAGTTTTGTGGTATTTTCTCTCAATCCACAAACTCCCTCACAATGGTATCTGATGTGGTGGCTCATCTTATAAACTTCACAGGAGTTCTTAGAATCCCACAGACACACTTCTGGATGTGTCTATGAGGGCATTTCCAGAGAGGTGTTACTGAGATAGGATGGATCCTGAATATGGGTAGCACCATTCCCGGTGGATGTGGGGGAGACCTAGCTGAGCACCAGCATTCATCTCTCTACTTCCTGACTGCAGATGCAGGTGACCAGCTGCCTCACGCTCCTGCCACCAGGACTTCGCAGCTATGATGGATTGCACCTTGAACCAGAAGCCAGAAAGACCCTGCCTTAAGCTGCTTTTGGAAGGCATTTTTGTCAAGATGAGAAAAGTAGCCAACACATGTACAAACACACTTCTTACATGGAAAGCTCTGGCCAAATCCTCTTTGCTGCATTTACACGCTTCCTGGGGCGGCAGAGCTGTGACGGTCTTTTCTCTTTCGATGGCTTTCAGCTCACGCTGGTCATCAATCTGTGGAGAGAGCAGTGTGGCTGGTGAGCACAGGACATTGTGCTGTGAGGTCTCTGGTTAAAGCAGGACACACATATGCAACATGTACATACCCCTGAGTACATGCTCCTACCCACACGATCTGCTTCCGTGTCATGAGACAGATGTCATCAGTCCCCAGGCTCACTTACCAACTACCCAAAGGGTTCTTTTTTTCTCAGTGTGAAGTCTGCAGAAGCAGTTATGTGCCCAGCACCCTCTGACTGTGCTCTCTCTCATGTTAGTGACAGTGTATAGTGTGCCACACTGTTCTCTTCACAGCTGCTCAGATTTCCTCTGCACATCTAGATTCTGCTCCTGTCCCTCCCACTAGGGGCATGCGGGGTTTATTTATAATCATTGGCTATTACTGACACATCTGTTTAGAAATAACCCTTTTGGGGCTGGAGAGATGGCTCAGCGGTTAAGAGCACTGACTGTTCTTCCGGAGGACCTGAGTTCGATTCCCAGCATCTACATGGCAGTTAACAACTGTCTGTAATTACAAGATCTGACACCCTCACACAGTTATACATGCAGGCAAACACCAATTCATATAAAAATAAATATTTAAAAAAAAAAGAAATAACCCTTTTTGGGCTGGAGAGATGGCTCAGAGGTTAAGAGCATTGACTGTTCTTCCAGAGGTCCTGAGTTCAATTCCCAGCAACCACTTGGTGGCTCACCACCATCTATAATGACATCTGGTACCCTCTTCTGTATACTGTGTACATAAAAAATAAACAAATCTTAAAAAATTAACCCTTTTCTTTTATTATTATATTCTAGTGCTTGTATGGTATGTGTGTGGTGTGTGTAGTATGCACATACATGTAGCCAACAGCTGGTATTTTTTTTATCATTATGCCCACCTTTCATTTTATTTATTATATTTATTTATTTTGAGACAGAGTCTCTCAGTGAACCTGGTACTCGCCTACTGGCTGGACTGGCTGGTCAGTGAGCTCTGAGGCTCCACTTGGTTCTGCATGCACACCTATGCCCCGGGTTAGATTACAGATGTGTGCCACCACACTCAAGCCTATGAGGACACAGGTCCTCATGTTGTGTATCAAGTGCTTTGCCATCTGAATGACCTGTCCAGTTTCACAAAACAAACTTCTTTAATGGGACTAGGCTGACAGATCAGGGTGACATTTTACATGTTCAAAACTCGGACCCCCTCTCTGTGGCAACCTGGGCTGAGTAGAAACTGTGAAGAGTGCCTCCTGTGGCTATATGTGGTATTACACCTTAGTTCCATGAGTTTTTTGAAAATAATTCGAGGAAAGAAATGAAGGCTATTAGGTCCTGGAAGCCTGAGGACCTGTGCCCAGAGCCCAAGGCAATCAACACCTGGGGGCCTTGGACACTGGGACAACAGAGGGATCTCAGTGCCAGGGCACAGGACATTTACACTGTCCTTCCCAGAATTCTGACACTGGGAAGCGTCTTTTCCTTCTCAAGCCGTGTGTTACCAGAAACCGGGAAGGAGGAAGGGAGGGAGGTGCTAACAGCTTCCTCTAGCTGAAGTGATGCCTACTTCCTCTTTCCTTCTTACCTACGCAGCACCCCAAATGCAAGCTAGCTCCCAGTGACCCATTTGTCCACAGGAGCTGCCACACATCCACCTCCTGGGATTCTGGCAGAGCGTGGCAGTGGGGACGCTGCTCTTCACCAGGCTCTGTGGTTCCCCGAATGTCTTCACTCTAATAAAGAGCTCACTGCAAATTCCCTTTATAGAGAAATCTGCACCTCTGGACTGTTAGGCTCTAATCCTGCTGTGGCCATCCAGCAGCCTTCACTCCTGCGCCCTCTGCATGGGAGGCAGCCCTGGGTGAGTGCACCCATACCTCTCCCTCTGCCTGGGCTGCAGCCCTGGGTGAGTGCACCCATACATCTCCCTCTGCATGGGAGGCAGCCCTGGGTGAGTGCACCCATACCTCTTCCTCTGGCTATACTACATACACTTTCCAAATACAGTATCCAATGACACTGAAGCATTACAAATACATATAGGCAGAAACATATACATAAATACACGCATACACAGACATACACATTCTCTTTCTCTCTCTAGCTTGGAGACACTCAGATCCTAGATGCTTTCAGGACACACCCATCTCTTGGCCTGGCTGTGGTGGCTGACACCCCTTGGCCCAACCCACCCCCTGGAGTCTTTGCAGGCCCAGACTCATCCTCATTGAGGTTTAACCTCTGGATTTCTTACAATAGAATCCCACACTAGCTGACCTCCCCTGCCTCTCTCTGTGCCCCCTCTGTGACCCCAGAGTACTGTTTGCCTGCATCAAGCAGCCTGTTGCTCCCATGTGGGGCCCTGAGGCAACAGTCCAGGACATAGAAACTTCTCAGAGAAGCTTCCCTGGCAGCAAGCTCTGGCTGGAACTGAGCCCAACAAAGACCTACACAGGGCAAATGTGACCTCCCATAGGAGACACATGGCCAACAGACGGCCTGGGGCTCAGTGCAGAGGGAGCATTTGGGCGGCAGAGAGCAGCTTTCCTCAGCCCTGTCCTGGCCTCTCTGCCTCCCTGCCTGTCCAGTGCAGGAATCCTGCATCTCACTTAGATGCCAGAATCTCTATCCTGTTCTGGAGTTGATATGCGTATTCCTACAACACACTTGCTAAAACAGACTCCTGCCTCAGTTTCTTCCCCTGAGTGGTAAGGGTTGTCACAGAAGGACATTAACAGAACTGCTATGGGCTTTGGAGAAAAGAAGACCCATGTGCAGGTCCTGGCACCAAGAAACCCCAAACACAGGTGATGAGGGGCCAGCAGGGTTCCATTGAAAAACTAGGGTCCTGCCTGAAACAGTACCAGGCTCAGCACCCAAGAGTGAAGAGGCCCAGTCACCTCTGACACCCAGATGAGCAGTCAGGAATTCCTCTGTGCACGTGAACTGGGTGCTGCCAGATACTCACATCTACTAAGAAACAATTAGTCAAACTAGGTATGGTGGCATACATCTACAATCCCAGTACTTGGGAGGCTGAGGCAGGAGGGTTTCTGTGAGCTACACAGAAAAGTCTTGTTTTTGTTTGTTTAAATAACAGTGTGGTACTGCCTCAATGGACTCCTTGAACTCTTGTGATGGAAATGGAGGGGTCAGAAGCTGAGGCCAGCAGGTGGCCTCCCCTGAAACCAGCTGCTCTGATCAGACTGCCTTCTACCTGTGGGATCCAGGCTGGACTCTGTTCTCCAACCACCAGGGAACACGTGATGGAAGTGTGCAGTGTTAGGTTAAACCTAACACCCCGGGGTTGTCATCACCCGCTTGCTGAGCTCCAGACTCCAGCCCCTCCCTGTACTCAGACACACTGGTTCACACATACGCCTCCCACGCTTCTCCACCAGCCTCATGGGAGAGGGACTGTCATAATGCAACTTACACAGGAATGTCAGCACAGTGCATGCAAAACGAAAGATGCTCCAACATGCTGTAGAAGGGAGATGAGAAGAGTCTTAATGTTGATACTAGAAAGGAAGGAGGCAAGTGCCCATGACAGCTGCATGCACAGCCAGGAAGACAGTCAGAGGGACAGGAACAGGGACAGGCAGGGAGTGGCACTCACAATGCACAGTGCTCCTATGGCAGCATCACCCTCATCCCCGTAGAGGCCAACACCTGTGCAGCAGGCATGAGTCCACCCTAACAATGCTTCCTTGGCTTCCTCCTGAGTGCAGAGAACCCTGCCCGCTGCCCGGGAGACCACAGTTCCTGCGCTATGCCAAGAAATTACGAAAGCACCTTCACTTAAATCAACAAATAAGAACACCTGACAAAGACAAAGGCATCTGAGTGCAAGAGGAAGTCGAGGCCTGCCTGTTCTCAGGATTGTATAGTGAGAAAAGACTTTCTAAGTACAAGATAAAACTAAGATAAGAAATAGACTCAAGTCCTATATAGAAAGGAGACTGGGCTATCTAACACACAGTGCAAGCATTGTGAGTAGGTTCCAAAGATGAAAATGCTGTGGAACACCAAGACAAAAAATTTACCAAAACAATGTGAGTCTCTAACCTGTGAAAGAGGAAAAGGACTGCCCGTTGCTTTTGTTGTTGTTTTGTGAAAACTGGGAAAAGGGTATAGACTAAGAATGCAGGGTCCATGGTAAAGCCAAGGACATCCACACACCACTGTGTATGACTTACACAAACGACTATGATATAACTTCAATATACAGTTAACATTTTTATGCAGGGAACTCAGGAAGGTCACTGGGTCTTCTTTCAAGGCAGTTTTGTGCCACACAGCACAATGGTCTCATGGTTAACCAGCCAGCCTATTAGTGGGCCTGTGGGCTGACACTAACACAGAACCATGTGAGGCGAGGCTCTGAGACAAGACGTGAGCAGAGAATTGATGATTCTCAAATGATCCCACATGTTCCGCAGTGGGGACTGTCCTGATTCATGCCCCATAGCTGTCCCTGAGAAGAGAGCGTGGACAGAGAGAGGGACAGTGGCTTCCCCAGGAAGAAATGCCTAGCAGTCGTAAGACTTGGTTCAATAGGGTGAAGGCTCGTGAGAAATGCCTCCATTTTCCTTCAGCAGGCCCAGAGGGAATACTGCCGGGCAGAGCGTGTCCACGGTGGGCTCTCAGGTCCTGTACGAACTGAGAGGAAGCTCGTCTGGTACAACTTAAATGTAACAGAGAAAAGGGGCGGGTGGCTCTAAGTGAGCCCAGTGGGATCCACCCAGTGGTTCTTAATATCAAGTGGAAAAGTTTCTCAATGCAACAACCCAGGCAGCTGTGGATATAGACAGGTCAGCCACTTGCTCAGAATTCAAATTCTGGTCCTCTACCTGCCTACTGGGATTCCCTCAGCAAAGCCCATGACTTGGTTAAATCTTGGTGTGTTGTCCTGTGATATGCACTCAACAACCACACAGCTGAGACTGTGGAGGGGACAGCTTCAGCTACAGCCTTGGGTCAAGAGGGCAATGAGCTGGGCTGCAGTGGTGTCTAGAGTGTTTGTGTGCATGTATTTGCATGCATGTGCACACGTGTGTGAGAGTATGAGCATGTATACAAGTGTGTATGAGTGTGTGTGTATGTGTGCTTGCACACATGAGGTCTAAGGGAGTAGCCAGCTCTCAGCACGATCCACTGTGACCCACCACGGGTGTCACTCAAGAGGAACAGCATAGTCGGGGACAAGAGGAGTAAGTGGCAGCCAATATAATTAGGAATCAATACATGGAAGACAAGGGGAGGAGACTGCTCACACACAGGGAATAGCCTGATAACCCCAGTGACTGGTGCTCTCATCCAAGTGCTCAGGGAGTGGACATGGGCTGTTAGGGATTTATTGGATTGGAATATACAAGTGTATATGTGCACAGACATAAACTTGATATAGACTAACAGTGTATGCACGCACATACCCCTCCTCCCATAGCAAAGACAAACATAGCATTAGATTTTTTTTTTTTCTCAACACAGTTGCCCAAGCCAAATGCACATCCAGGATCCAGGAGTCAGGATTGCTTTCCAGGCTGGGGAGAGACGGTGGGAGGTAAGTGTAGAATTTCTTTCTATTGGGGGCTGGAAAGATGGCTCAGAGATTAAGAGCACTGGCTGTTTTTCCAGAGGTCCTGAGTTCAATTCCCAGCAATCACATGGTGACTCACAACCATCTGTCTTGAGATCTGGTGCCCTCTTCTGGCACACAGGCATAGCGGAGGCAGAATGTTCTATACATAATAAATAAATCTTTAAAAAAATAAATAAATAAAAAGAATTTCTTCCTATCTCAGCAACCTCACCTGATTCTGGGCAAGGTTAGGAGGGCATGGAGGCCTTGTGAAGGGTCTCCCACAAACCAGATCTAGGCACCTAGAACAAACTACAATGAATACTGACATTAACAGAATCAAATTGGAATGCATGTGCTCACATGGGTGTGAATGATGTAAGAGCTGGGGAGAAGTGGAAGCTTCCCCTAGTGGGCATCTAGGAAGTGGCTGGATAGTGAGATTAAAAAAAAATCACTCAGTGGCACTTTTAGTCAGGTGAGCATCACCCATGCAGGCCGAATTAAGAGATCGACATATTATTTTCAGCTGAGGATAGGAGCTGCCACCACCAGCAGTGGGTCAGACAGCATCACAAGGACACCGGAGACGTGACTCAGTTGGTAAAGGGCTGGCTGGCTGCATAACCGTGGGGATCTGAGTTCAATGCCTCCAGCACCCTATAAAAGCCAGGCATGACAGTGCATGTCCGTAATTCCTGTGCTGGGGAAAGCAGAGGCAACCTAGCTGACCCAGGAAGCTCCAAGTTCAGTGAGAAACTGGGGAAAAGTGAACTGAAGAGAGGAAAATACTCAACATCAAGGTCTGGCCTCTGTTCACACGTGAACACACACACAGGTAAACCAAATACCACCTCAGGCTTCTTGACACAGTACATGGAGAGGAACTGAGCACCACCCCCTCCATGAGGTCTCTCAAGGGGATGGAGCCAATGTTAACCTGTGGAAACACCAGACCAACCCAAACTAGGAAAACATTCCACAAAGTTATGAGCTTGGAATCTTTAAGAATGCCAGGGACTTCTAAGACCAGGGAAACCCAATGAACCATTACATATTCAGGGGACGAGGAACCAGACCTGGGTGAGTCCACACACCACATGAATGTGCCTGTGGTGGCTAATGGTGGTGTGAGCAGACTATAAAGGCTTTACTGTAATTAGGAAGGAATGTCTTCAAGTGTTTAGGAGCAATGGCTCACCGCGTCATTTGTGTCCAAATGGGGCTGGTAAGAGTGAAGGCAAGGTGGTCAGCATGGCCCTGTAATAACTATAAGGGCCTATAAGGACCTGGCGAAGGACATTCAGCTTGCATTCACTGAGCACACCTAGCCCAACACAGCTTCCAATTCTGCATTCCCCAGCTCCCAAGTCCTATCAAAAGGCTAGGCTAGCTGCTGATGTACAGTGACCACTTTGTTGAAGGGGCAAGTGGTGCCCTGGGATTAAGATCCTTCACCCAAGGTCATAGTAGGCAGGTTTTGAGTGAGGATTTGAGTCAACCTTTCTGTTGGGTACAGGACCCTCCAGTCCACCTCCCTGCCTCTCAGACAGGCTGGGCCTCCATCTTACCTATGTGCAAGGTGGGTTCCTCAGGACCTGTCATGGTCTGTGCAGCAGGAAGTTGCAGGGCCTGTGCTAAACCCAGGATGATAGGTAAAGTGGCTTCAGGAAGTACCACACCTGTGTTCCTGGAAGCAGATTCACAGCTCTGGTTTCAGCTTCAGGTTCTACCTGCCTGTCTTGAGGTCACCTCTTTGGGCCTCACTTCTGGAGGTCAGTGGATCAGCATGGCTAGTCTGATTCCTCTAGCCCTGGAAAACCTTCCTGACACTTCCTGCCATGCCAAGAGCCTCCCTGTGGGCAGTATCCGACTCCAGCCTTAGTGATGCTAGGTCTCTGATCCCCGCTCTTGGGAGCATTTGGTCTCAGGTCCTCAGATGTAGCAGCACTGTGCTGCAGGGATCCACCTTGCCAGGAGACCGGAAGGACGATTGGATTACTCACTTGAGACTCAGTCTATGTGCCAGGAGCTATTTGCATAAAATGTTTTGAAAGAGCCTGTCTTAATAGCCCAAGAGATGAGTGAGCAGCACAGAGAAGTGAAATTAGAAGACCAGCCTCCAACTTCCCAGGCAGGTTGTCTCACTCTACACAAGCTCCTGACATTTTGGAACCTCTGGTTGTCATTGGGATTTTTCTCTAAGGGCTCAAAAGGAAACTAGTTAGGCATGGGGCAATGCATGCCTAGCTACTAATGCGGCAGGACTCGGGAGGTGGGGAGCCCAAAAGCAGTGGCATAGGGATGGCACTTGGCAGGCAGAGAAAAGATACAGTCAGAATCAGGGAATAACGCCTGCCTACCCATAACTAGAGTAACAGTGGGGGCTGGGGAGAGGGCCTTTCAAGTGTGAGGAGCCAAGTTCAGTTCTAGAAATTAACATGTTAAAAGAGAAAAAGAAGAAAAGAAAAATAAAAGCTAAGCACTGCTGGGGAGGAGACAAGTTGGAGGCAGAGACAGGTGGATCGCTCTCTGGTCAGCCAGCCTGGCCTATTTGGTTATTTTCATGCCAGTGGGAGAGAAAGATGGAGTCTGAAGAATGAACTCGAGGTTGGGGCCTGACCACCATGGTCACACATGCCCACACCTGCACACACACACACACACCTGCACACGCGCGCACACACACACACACACACACACACACACACACACACACACGAGCTGCTCTCAGGCGACTTCCTCAATGCTTCACTTCTTATTTAATATTTAATCACTATTTAATGACTTAAACATTTAATCTCACATTTAATCACTCTCAGTGGGCATCTCTGATTACATGGTTTCTACCACTGTCCAGAGGGTAGATTCAGACATGGGAGCATGAAGACGGTACACACGTTCTCACAGTGTAGCCATGGAGTCTATAGGAAAGCAGTTGGGCCAGAGAATCGTGCAACATGTTCTATGATCTTTAGAACAGCTGGGAGAAAAGGACCAGAGTGTCCCTGCACATCACACAGCAGTGCCTGGGAGAAAAATGGGACCAAAATGTGTGGTGGGGGTGAGATGTGGCACTGTGCCCATTGAGATTCATGCGGGTTCATGAAGGAACATTTTTTACAGGTAAACAAAGGGGGAAAACGAGGAGAGGACAGGTCCAGAACGCGGGGATAGAAAGGAAAAGAAGGGGGGCTGGAGAGATGGCTCAGCGGTTAAGAGCACCGTCTGCTCTTCCAGAGGACCGAGGTTCAATTCCCAGCACCCACATGGCAGCTAACAACTGTCTGTAGTTCCAGTTCCAGGCAAACACCAAGGCAAATAAATAAAGAAAGAAAGAAAGAAAAATTAAAAATAAATAAATAAATAAAAGAAAGGAAAAGAAGGGACTGGAGAGTCATTCAGTCTAGGGGATTTCCAAGACAATAATTAATAACAGTGGACATGCACAGAGAAGTCAAGACACACTGAAACTTCACTACATTGATTCTTGGGGAACAGCTGTGAGGAGAAGTCTCCAGAAACCAGAGGGAAAGTGACACATGAGGGGAGCAGCCCACAGGGCTTCTGGGGGAGCAGGCACCTCCCAAATCAAGGAGGGGGAGGCTGGCTTAATTTCCCAGAAATTCGTCCCCACGGCTGGCCATCCGAGCTTTGGGGTCTATGGTCTGTGTGATGTGATCCAGAGTGTGTCTGTCAAATGCTAATCTCAGTTCTCTGTGCCCCACCCCTTCCTCCAGAGTGTGTCTGTCTGTCTGTCAGGCCCCATCCTCCCTCATGGGGCCTATCTCAATATACTCCACAGTAGGACAGGAATTCTGCTGACTCTCTCACCCCAGAAAGTGTACTGGAGGGTGACGTCTAACCAATAAGGAGCTGTCATTCATTGAGTGGGTCTCATGGTTCAGGGAGCAGCAGAGCCACCAAGGCCAGCTAGAGCCCAGAGTGCCCGAGCTGCCATAGGTGCCCATGTCTGAGGTCTGGGGCAGGCCGAGACTGCACTTCTCACATGCTCCCAGGGCTGCTAGGAGTCAGTGTAGCATCTTGACCATTGCATTTACTCTCCATGGGTGCCAAGGGGAGGCCTATGGGTGTTCAAGGCCCATACAGACCCTGCTGACGCCGTCTAAAGTTATGAGGAGCTAGGAAGAGAACAAAGAAAGAGACCAGAGGCCTGGGAGTAAACCTGAATTCCTTGACTCTTATGACCAATGTCTCCTTACACAGTAGGACACAGGGATATGCCAGATGAGGCACATCAGCCTCCTTCATTGTACATAAGGATGGGGTGGACCCGCCAGGTGCTACAGCTGGAGATCTGAGTCAGAGATGGTCTCAGATCAGCACTTCTTCCCCCAGCACCCACGAGACTCCCACATTTGATCATTCTAGAACCAAAGACTAAAAGTGGTCTTGTGGGTGATACAGATTCATGGCTATTCAAGAGAGATCATGTGCAACACTGACCTTAGTTCTGGAAGTTTTTAGAATCACAAGTCACGGGTGCATCTTCCGTGTTTATACTTGATCATGCTCTGCTGGGCTCTCTCCCCTACAGTACGTCGGCAGAAGGTTCTAGAAGAGCCCTTCGGTAGCACAGCTTCTGCCTAGATGTGGGGCTTAGCCTGAGTTCAAGAACTTTGTAACCTCTATGGAAGGCAATGCATTTTCTCATGACGGCTGCTGCTCCCGGAAGTATAGTGGCTCTTCAGGAGAGTTTTCTGTCAGGAACTCTGGAACTATGTGCTGCATCTTCTCCCATGGCCACCACCACCCCACCCCTGGGATATGGATTCTCTGCAGGCAAGGCTTTAAAAGGTGGCTGAGATGAAGCAAGGTCACTAAAGGAGGTTCATCAGGTTGGGGTTCTTAGGCGCTTGGGACACAAGACACCCTCAGAGGATAATCAGGTCGAGCAAGGGAGATAGTGCTCTCTGACTCAGGAGGAACCAGCTACCAATACCTCCAACCTAGGCTGCCAAACTGCAGAGAAATAGCACCTTCTCCAAGGAAGGGCTGGCCCACCCCAGGACACCTGTACCCATGAGCAACACTGTGGAACCCCCATCCCCAGCTGGGTACTGTAGATAGGAAGCCAGAGAAAGACACTAGCCCTCCAGCTGTGGAGGCCATAGTGGCCACAGGCCTCACAACAGTGTTGCACTCCCTGATGTAACTCCCAGTGTTGCCCAGGTCAAAAGTCCTACAGTGGGTTGGGTGGTATGGCTCAGTGGGTAGAGGTCCTTGTCAAGCATGATGAGAGTCCTGGGACCCACATGGTAGGAGGAGAGAGCTGACTCCCACACATTGTCCTCTGACCTCCACATGCACAAAATAATTCATAAACATAATTAGAAACAGTGCAGGAGCTTCCCAGTGTGGCTTGAGGCAGCACCAGCCACTATTGTGCGTCTGTGTTAGTCTTTCCCTTCCTTTCCAGTGAGAACCCAAGGCATGCTGGGCTTTGGGGCTTCCTGGTGTGAGAGCACAGGTGCACAGAGCCCAGGCACTAAGGGATGGGAGAAGTGGTACCCGGCTCACTGCTCCGTGTTAGCATCTTCTTCAATCTTCAAGTTCGCATCACACAGAAGTCTAAGGGGACAACTTCTGTGCTTAGCTTGGGGCGGGGTGGCTCTGCTCATGCAGGGCTCCACTTCCCATCAGCTACCGTTACAGTGGCCGTGACACCCTCCCTCTGGGGTCTATGCATATGTCGTGTAGTTATCCACAAGGTGCAATACTAAGAAGCAGCCAAAACCCATGACAAGGTCATTGAGATGGCTCGGTGGGTAAAGGAGCCTGTCACTAAGCCCAGTGACTGAGGTTCAGTCCCCAGGTCCCACATGGGAAAGAGAGAACCAGATCCCAAAAGTTGCCCTCTGACCTTCCTATATATGCATGTCCCCTGCCCACTAAGCACATTTTTTTTTTTTTTTTTTTTTTTTTTAAGAAATTGAGGCTGGTGAGATGGCTCAGTGTGTAAAGTCACCTGCATTGCAAGCTTGGAACCCTTGTAAGATGGGCCCAACTCCACAAAGTGGTACTCAGACCTCTATGTGTGTGCTGTGCCCGTATACACGGTAATCAATGAAATAATTTTGTAAAAGCCATGACAATAGGAGACAGAAAAACATTTTCCTGCTTTATGCCTAGGGATCCTGCATTTTTCTTTTGTACCCAGTTTCGGGAATCGGGCAGCTCTGCTTTTATAACAATCATAAGTACCTTGAGCCAAGCCCTCTTCCTGAGCCACTCACGCTCACAGGCCTTATGGGACTGACTCACAGTAATCTCTGTTAGGAACCACTGGGAGTGAGGAAACCTAAGAATGGCAGCTTGTGTCCCCCGAACCATCCTCTTTGGCTGGCACCTCATGGGACCTGATAGTGCCATTCACACTCATGACCACCTCATCCAGATACCTCAACCCTTAGCTCTTGACTCTGCCAGGGTCACTGGCCAAGGCCCAGCTTGTCTCAGTTAGAAGGTTCCTGGATGTCCAGTTCTCATTTCAATGGGTCATTGTTAGGGCAGGAGGCTCAAACACTCAGGCCCTCTATAAGCCAGGCTGCTTTGAGCATGACAGACAGGTTTCTACCCTTACTTAGGATCTGGTGGAAGATCTTGTTCTCACTAAGAGTGCTCACTGAGCATGCTCAAGAGCCCCAACTCCCAACTCTACACTCCCCCAGACCTGCCACCCCAGATACACACCAAACACTTCACTTGTATAGATCCTGGCTTCAGAACTCAGAGTCCAGGCTTCTTAACCCTTCAGGACAAGGCTTGTGGCATCAGGACTAGACAGATCCCAGGGTGTCATCTTTGGACTGACTCTCCAAGACCTTCAGGTTTCCTGAGAACCTACAAGTTGAGTCTGTTTCAGAGATTGGCCTGATAAACACAGCCCTGGTGGCACCTGGGACAACAGTCTCACTACACTTTGTTAACAGGAGAATGGAGCCCATCACAGCTGGGGACTCTCAGATGTAAACTACAGAGGTGAGAGGGGCAGAGAGGGGCAGCCCTGCCAGCAGGATACCCATCCTTGTTTGCAGCTCCCTGCCTGCCACCAGCAAGGAGCCTGGAGTGAGCTTTTAAACAGACTTCATTGAAGAAACACCATCACTACAATCCAGATGTTCCTTATCTGCCAGCAGCCAAGCCAGTTCTACAGCTATTGGTCACAGCCTGCTTGCTGCCAAGTGTCACAGACCTGAGTCTGATCTCCTTAAGCTAGCAAGGTCCTGCATCCTAGTGTGCACACACATGTGGTAATGGCCATTCTTGACATGAGTGTGCTCAAAAACTCCAAACTCTGAGCCCAGAAACAAAGGAAACATCACAAAACTGGAAACTCTTGAGCAGGCTGTGTGTGTGTGTGTGTGTGTGTGTGTGTGTGTGTGTGTGTGTGTAGTCTTTTACTTTGAATCATTTCAGCTAAAGAAATCATCCTCTGTTTTCTGTTCTGTTTTTGGGAGGGTGGGGTAGGGACAGGGTCTCATGTAGCCTAGGCTTTCCTCGAACTATGGAGTTAGGGATGGCTCTGAATGTAGATCCTCTTGTGTCCACTTCCAGAATGCTGGGATGATAGGTATGCACCACATCTGGCTGGAAATCTTCCTATGCTGTGGGAGGGCAACCTGTAGGAGCCCCTAATTACCATCACTGTCCCCTTATAATAATAATAAACATATTATTCCTTCCTTAGGGAAGGGGACTCAACCTAGACTTCCTCCACAGAATTGCAGAGGCACAGTAGAGGTTGTCAGTCCTTCTTCCCAGGATAAATTGTGACTAATCTAAGTCTGTCTTCAGCCATTCACACTGTGCAACCTGCTATACAACGAAGAACACCGTGAAAAGGACCATGTGGCCAGGAAACAGGCCTGCCACAGCCAATTCCTTAGAAGTGGGTGATCCAGGGGAGTCCCCAGCCCTGAATACAATGTGACTACCACCTCGTTAGGGAGCCTGAGCCAGGAGTACTGGGCTGCACAAGTACCTGTTACAAGCTTGGGGACAAAGTGTTTTTCAGCCAGGAATAAAGAACAAACAGCCATTAAATATCATGGGTTGGGTCTTAGTCTTTTCCGCTTCTGTTAAAAACAGTTTTGAACTTCATACTTACAAGCCTGTGTCCCCAGAGGGACTGTAAGACTGGTTTCTTTGATTGGCGGTTGAATGTTAATATGGATTGAGGTTTACACCTCAGTGTAAATTGTCACAGAGACAAGGGGTAGATGGTACAATTTTTTTCTCTAATATACCCACTATCTGTGAACTTTGAGGGGTACAGGTCAACTAAGGCTAAGATATCTATGTGTAAGTTCTGTGATATGCACTGGAGGATAGAACCCAGGGCCTTGCACATGCTAGACAAGTGTCAGAGTTTTTTGTTTGTTTGTTTGTTTTATTTAAGTAATCTGAGGGCTGGAGAGATGGCTCAGTGCCTAAGAGAGCACTGAGTGCTCTTCCGGAGGACCTGGGTTCAATTCCCAGCACCCACATGGCAGCTCACAACTATCTATAACTCCAATTCTAGGGAACCTGACATCTATGCCAAAACATCAGTGCACATAAAATAAAAATAAATAAAATTATAAAATTAATCTTTATTTTTTTTATAATGTGGATGGATATTTTGTTTCCCTGTGTATCTGTGCATCATGTGCATATAGTGTGACCCCAGAGCTCAGAAGAATACAAAGACTCCAGAGCTGGTCTGGGTATTGTACCTGGGTCCTTTAGTAGAGCAGTGCTCTTAACTGAGAAGCCAGCTCTTCAGCCTGAGTGTCAGGTTTTAAATGTGCAAATCTGTGGTTGCTCTCTTCACCGAGTCTTTATAGGCTGGCATATTTATGAATATGTGAACAATTGCCAAGTCTGGATTTAAAACCATTCAAAGGTTTCCCACTGCTATAAGTGCCAGATGCTTTCTGAGAAGGCTCTTGGGGGTCACCGGTATAGACCGACCTTCTCAGACCAGCCCCTGTACTCCATTCCTCCTGGGAACTCTGCCCAGCTCACTGATCTTTCCACTCCTGTTAATCTCAGCCATTACTCCCCCAAGACATACACACACTCAACAGTCAAGGTCAACTATGCCCCAATTCTACCCACCACAATGGATGCCTAAGTGTGGAGAGTGCGTGCCTTTTCCTCAGCATTACCCAGCACACACCAAGTGCTGGAGTCTGGGTTGAGTGACAAGGTGCCCACTGCACGTGCCCATCTACTGGCACCCAGGCCTGGATCTGGAGAGCCCAGAAGGATGGCAAGGTCAATAGCCAGGACAGTAGAACAAGTGGGGGTCACACCCACCTTGGGAGCAGCCTCCAGGGCAGAGTTGGCGCCTGGCCTTCCCAGAAACAGGAATTTCTGGTCTAATGTTCTTTTCCTACTGTGCAGGACATCAGAGAGAAGCTTTGCCCAGCGTCAAAATCGAGGAGTCTTTCAAACAACCTTCTACTGGTCACCCCAGAAACACAGTGAAAAAGAGCTAGCTTCCCAGGTGGGCTGCTGAACTTCCATTCTGCCCCCACACCTGTAACTTAGCGATGTCCCCATCTCAGCATCTTGTCCCCTTCCAGACTTTTTGGCTTTCTTCTTCAGCACATCTGAATCAATAAGACCACTGACTAAACACCTTTTCTTCTTATCTGTCATTCTTCTCAACACCCCCCCCCCAACCGGTTTGTGAATACCTTGATCCTCAGAGCTGGCCAAGATTGTCCCATCAGTACTCAGCAAGAACTGGATGGTGCCTGCTGGAAACCTTGGAACTCTTCTGTCCCAAAATTGCTATAAAGCTCATCTGGAGACCAGAGGCCTAGAGGGGACCCAGCCAGTTCTTGGGGCTGATTCCTCTCACGGCTGTGTGTGTGCCTTAAAACCCACCAGCACCTGGGACACAGCACACAGCATGTGCTCATGAAACCAAGTCAGGACAATTGCAGAAGTGACCTTAGAGTGAGCAATGTTCCTTCCCAACGCCACTTGGTCGGGGACAGGGTTCCAAGCCTGTCTCCTCCAGCCTTCCCTCACCTTGTTTTCAGGGACTGGTTTTTGGTGTGGTTGTTTTGTTTCTTGTGGTACTGAGGATGGAAACCATGGCCTTACCCATTGACCCACACCAAGTTTAATGGTCCCAACAAGACCCTGACTATGCACCTTTATTGCTTACTTTGTTTGTAAGGCCAGCTTTGGGGATAGCATGCCTACAACAGCTGGCCTTTGCTGAGAGCTACCAGCATCGCTGACCTCCCCATAAGTCCTCAGTACTGGTCACCACATGCCTAGGCTCTCTCACTGTCAGTGTGCTACAGAGAGCACAACCAGGTGAGGCATACACCTGCAGATAGGCTGCCTTTGAACAGCTTAGGGGAATGAAGTCTACTTGGCTCAGAGCATCTCCATGCAGATTCCACTAACTTCACACCTGTACACTCTTAGAGTCCCTGATTACAACCTGCTACACATCGTGAGTACTAAGGGATGCCCAGTCATGTGCAAAACATCAAAAAAATAGAGAGAAGAAAAAGTAGAAAAAGGTGAGTGGGAGCTGTCTGTGTCAACAAACATCCGTTAAACCCCCGTTAACAACACATTACAAACATGTAAGGACACATTGGCCTTAGCAAAGGTTTCTGGTATACCGCTAACCCACAAGACTTCAGACAAACACGGATGGTTCTGAGTCCTGCAATTCACAGCCCTAACATCCAAATTCTTGCATTGACACGGACACTAATGCATACAATAACTGTTGTAAATAAATGCATACATATTTAAGAACCATACCATTGAATATTTTGACTATAGCATTCTTTGGGAAGAAATAAAATTGAAATCATACAAAGTATTTTCTGTTGTTACAAACAAACTTAACCTGGGACCCCCCCACACACACACATATGAAAAGACCGTATTTAGGGGTTTGTTTCCCAGGGACAAGCATGACAGTTCTGGGTGTGATATGGGCGTCTACTCTCAGACTTTACAAAGCAGGGGTGGGAGACGACACACCCTGTGCTGAGCCTCATATTTCTATGAGGAAAAAAAAAAAACAAAACAAAACAAAAAACAAAGGTTTTTTTCTACATAGCCCTGGCTGTCCTGGAACTCACTATGTAGACTATGTTAGCTGGTCTCACGGAGATACATCTACCCTTGACTGCCAAATGCTGGGATTAAAGGCATGTGCCACCATGCCTGGCTCAAAGCATCTTTTAAAAACTACACTGATGTAAAGGAAATGAAGCCTTACTTTGCTGCTTCCATTTTCACTATTAAGCTTGGGCAAAATTTTGTGTGGTATTTTTTATGGCCCCCACCCTGACCCCATCTCCCTTAATTCCAGCAGCATTTTGAAGTCCGTTTTAAATGCCTCTGCCTGTCTGTGCAGAGGCATTTAAATTCCCTGGAGTAGAGAAAACTAAGTTAAGTCCCTGGCTAGGTGGCCTACCAGCTGCATGTCTTTAAAGAGCACAGGTCTGTTTCTCATTCTCCAAATGGGCTAGCCTACTCAGGCTAACTGGTGAGCTCTGGCACCTTGAGCAGAGGCGAGCTGCTTCCTTGTCAACCGGCTTCTTATCAGAGTTAAAGGTGGTGATGAGTAGAATCTAAGTGCCCAATGACACATGGGGTCCTGAAGGTCAAATGCAGGATCCCATGGGACAAATGTGGAGCCTGATCCCATACTTCATTCCAGATCGCTCAGACTCACCAGGGTCTCTATCTCGTCCCTCTCCAGCGCTTTATACCGGTGATCCTGACCCCAGAAGGCCAGTTTCTGCAGAAACTTGAGGCGTCTCCCCATGGTGAGCGGGTGTCCAGGCTGCTCCACGGCCAGGCGTGGGGCGGGTCGCAGTCCCTGCCCGCGTCCCTGGGGCTCAAGCGAGGCCGCGGCTGCTGCGCGCCCAGGCTTCCCGGGCGGCCAGGTTGCCCGGGAGCTGTCTACCTGGTCCCCAGGTGAGCTCCGCCCCTGGGCAGGGCTGCAGCAGCACCGCCCTCTGCATAGCTGGCCCGCCCTGCTAGCCAGCGCCAGGACCCCAAACTCCTAGGGCCAACCGCAGGGGCTCTGGAAGGACCAGGAAGCCACCGTGTGGTCTCACAGCTATGGTTCAAACCTGCCAGAGCGTAAGAATCACCTCGAAGGGAAAAGGTCTCCAGCCAAAGCCTTACTAGGGAATAGTGTAGCTCTGAGCCAGTTACTTGGTTTCTCTGAACCACCTGACTGCATCTGTAATTGAAATGGAGCAGAAGGCTGAGCTCTTACTATAAAAGCCTTGCCTCTACCTACCTAGTGTGCCCTTAGGAGTATGGAAACTGGGTTACCACAGCCACCTGTGGAAGATCACCAGCCTTCGTGTACACCTGTAGAGCACGCTCCTCCCTTGCAAATGATAGGTATGTTTCCTGAGTCTTTGGTTATTGCCTTGCCAAATAGCCTTCAGGACAGCACCCGCTTCCCAGGAAAACTGGGGGTTCTGAAGACAGTGTGATGGGGCATCCTGCACTGCCTATGTCTGCAGCATGCTGGTACACTGTGGTGAAGAGAGGGGGATCACACAACTCCCAAAGAGCAGGAGCACATGTGCCCCGTAACTGGTTTGGGCTACCCAGTGTGTACTGCGGAAGGCCAGCAGGCTTTAGGGTGAACCGGGGCCTCTAACTCCACAGGACAGAGGTGGCCCTGGAGAAGGCTGAGCCAAGTTCCATCCTGGGTTTACTTTTGGCCACAGGCGATCAATCAACTGACTGCATATTTGTGTGTATAACTAAACTGACCTCTTTGAGCAAATATTTGCCACCTGCCTCACTGGCTCCCCCAAGTGGTGGCCACTCCAGTTCTGGTTAACCTGATGGGACACTTCTGTTGGCTTTATGTCACCCTTGTGTCTTCCTCTCTTAAAGCCAGAGCACCTCTGTTATACTACCCATTCCCACCACAATGCCTGCTTCCATCGTGGACCCCACCCCCAGCATGGAACTTCACCCCAACTTGCACGTCCAAAAAAGAGAAACCACGATGCTCCCTTGCCTTTGCGGTCCAGGCCACGTACTTCCAGATGTGTGTGAACTAGGTTTGCCCTCAGCCTCAGTTTCCTCCTCCAAGAAGAGGGAGTAACACTACCTATCCATCTGTATGAGCCAGGGTCCCAGAAGGAAGCAGCACCCTCAGACTGAGTGGTCTGAGCGCTGCAGTAAGAGACTGTACCCAAAGACCTGAACATGGGGAAGTGGAAAGAACCTGCGATGGCAACATGGTGAACTGGCTCCTACTGTGCATGTAGGGCCTCCGGAGTAGGGGAGAGCCGCCATGCACAAGCCACAGCTTCCAGGGAAGGAAATTGCTTTGCACAGAAGCCAGCAAGTCATCGGTGCCTCCTCTTGGGCTGAGTCCCTAGGAGAAGTGTAAGAAGGTGTTCTGTGGCAACAGTAGAGAAACTTCCAGAACAAACATCACGGACTGTTGTGTTGCTGGTCGGTGCTTGTGCTGTGGGAAACCTGTGCTACTGCCCTATGTGAGTTCTCAGGAGAGTCTGTGGTTATGTAGAGAATACTTGGGAACTTGGCCCTTTTAGCTCCTGGGTGTTTTATAACTTATTTCCTTGGTTCTAAGAAGGATGCTGTGGTGATGTGGAACCTCTCGCCTTCTTGGGGGGTGTTGCTGATGGGGCAAGGCAGACACTGACATCAGCAACGATGGGGTGATTGATCAACACCTTCTCTGCACAGCCCAGCTCCTGGATCCCATCACCACAGCCCCGTCAGATGTGTGAAGTCTAGAATTTATAGACAGGCATGAGAATGCAAAGGGAGTATGAGGTGGGACACTGGGTGGTGAATGGCATGGAACAGCCCCAAACCAAGCCGATCACGAAGAGATCAGCATGGTGACTGAAGTGGCTGGGTGGGCAGGCTCAAGCTGTGGAGACAAGGTTGCAATCTGCATTGTGATGAAAACATGTAGCTGGCATACATTCTAATAGATTTTTAACTCACTGAATCCTTATCACTGCTGTGTAGGCATGTTCTTAGGCCATCTCCATGGCACTGTTAGCTACCTGTGAAGTGTATTGTTGGTAAGCTGACTCTGTTGGCTAGAACTTTCTGGTCCTGTAGGGGGGTTTTGTTTGCTTGTTTGTTTGTTTTTGATTGGTAGCCACATGATCTGACACGGGAGCAAGAGTTTTGAAATTTCCTTTCTAGCCATTCCCCTGCCCCATCTGAGTTCAGTCTTCCGATATTAGTGTGTCTGTCTGGCCTCGCTCCACCCCCTCACACTTCATTCCTTCATAAAAGGTGAGCATCCTCAGCCTTTCGTCTTTAATCTGGTGAAGATGCCCACAGTGACACCTGGGGCTTCTGTTTCTTTTTCTTTTTTAAAATATTTACTTATTTGTTATGTATACAGTATACAGAAGAGGACACCAGATCTCATTATAGATGGTTGTGAGCCACCATGTGGTTGCTGGGATTTGAACCCAGGTCCTCTGGAAGAGCAGTCAGTGCTCTTAACCTCTGAGCCATCTCTCAGCCCTTCTGCTTCTTTTTCATCCTCCTTCTTGGTCTTGTTACTGGTACTCCAGGGTCATTCCTCCAGACTCCGAGGCCTTTTATTTTTGCTTTGAGAAGTTTTGACTGTTTTATTTTTATCTTCACCTTGGAGGATTCTAGAACCCCCATTTTAAGGAATATCCTCAGACAAAGCAATCAGTTGGGAATTCCTGATGTGGGCAGGTTGGAGATGGCCCTGACAGCTGGGCCAGGAATGAGAGCCAAGGGTGTGGCCTGAGCAGAAACATGTTGCCTTTCTTGAAATGTCTGCTCTGGACATCTTGAGCAACGAGTGAGGTCACACTGGTCAACTCCCTTCACTCTCTCCTTGAAAGTGGAGTCCTTCCAGTCTGCTCCTAAGAGTGCAGCTCTCAGGGCAGGCAGGCTTGATGCAGTCTCAAGGTGCCTGAAATTTATTTGGTCATAATTGAAGGCATCTTTTTTCAGAAAAGGGTGCACTGTACACAGGTGTATTTCAGACGTTTTTTTTAAGTTGTAGGAATGGGCTGGAAGTGGTGGCCCTTTGTTCAAACACTCCCCTGCTTGTATGTTAGTACTGTGAGCACACACAAATCAGTACAAGCACAGATGCAGTTGTAGCACACCTATAATCCCTGGGGAGTTAGAGGCAGGAGGATTGCCATGAGTTTAAGGCCAGGCTGAGCTACAGTGTGAGACCTCATCTCAAAACAACAGTAACAATACATTGTACAGATAAAGAAAGCTAAGTCACTGGACAAAAAAGAAATATCGCTGATTTATTTGTGTGTGTGTGTGTGTGTGTGTGTGTGTGCAGATGTGTGTGAAAGTGCACAGGCATGTATTGCGCATGTGTGTGGAGGTCAGAGGTCAACCTTATGTATCTTTCTCAGCCAGTCTTCCCTTTGTTTTTGAAACAAGCTCTCTCACTGGCATGGGCCTCCCCAGAATGACCAGGAGGCCACTGAGCTCGGAAATCTACTTCTTTGTCTTTCCAGCACTGGGAATGCCGGTGTCTCATCACATCTGGAACTCTGCCTAACTCCCCTATCCCCCGTCCCTCCCACACCCCACTCTCCCCTTCTGGTGTATTAATTCTGAATTCTGGGATTAAGGGAGTTCACTGGCACTGCCCCGCCCAGTTTTGTTTCTAAATTTAGCTATGGGGGATCGAACTCAGGTCTTTGTGCTTTCATGGAAATCACTTTCCAGGGCAGCCATCTCCCAGCCCCTCAGCAATACTTCAGAAGCTGCTGTACAGGGTGGTACAGGGAAGGAGCCACAAGCATAGCCTGCTCTGGCCCTGTCCTCTCCTAGTGGGTGAGATGGGCCGCTGTGAATCTGTGTGGTGCAATATTAGGCAGTGAGGTAGCGGGCTGAATAATGGCTGGGTGAAGACAAGTCCAGACCTCATGTGTCATTTTGTCTCTGCTATGACAAAATACTTGACAAAAACACATTAAGGAAGGGTCTGTGTATTTTTTTTTTTTATCATTTGTTCCAAGAAGTACATTTGATTCTGGCAGGGGATGGGTAGAGTCTTGGTGGTACAAGTGTGAGGCAGCTGGTCACATTGTCCCCAGAATCAGGAAGCAGAGAGAAGGATGCTGGTACTCAGCTGATTTCTCCATTTTAGGGAGGCCTGGAGCCCAGGAGCCCAGGACTGCAGCCCATGGCCTGGTACTACCCATATTTAGGGAGGTTCTTCTCACCTCAGTTTACCTAGGTAATCCCTCACAGACATGCTCAAAGTTTTGTTCCATGGTGATGCTAAATCCTATCATGTCAACCATCACAGTCGAGAGTGGGCCTTTATCTGCAATGAGGATCTTTAGAGGTGCATTTATCCTAAGCCTCTGGGGGTATATTCAGGAGGTCCTTATTGTCAGGTATCCATCAGAGACAACTGCTCAGACATGGGTTTAAGCCAATAGAAAGAAAGTCTTTCTTAGCCGGCCAGTGACTACATTGTGTGTCCAGGATTCCATAGTAGCACTCAATCTTTCTTAGGGTGAGCTTATGAGCACAAAAACCATGTTCTAGGTTGACATATTTTAGCCAACAAGAGCAGGAAGTCAGAAGTGGAATTACGGAAGCTAAAAAAAACGAGGTTAGCATGTTTAGAGACTTTCCCAGAGTTGATGGATTAGGCCTTTGTTTTGGTTTTGGCAGGTAGTGCTGTCTATGTTCTCAGTTTACAATCTGAATGGCATGTCCACCATGGAGTCAGCATGCTAAGGTCTCCTTCTCAGTGTGGGACCCTGACTCCAGAACTGGTGATGTCATCAGAAGTGACAGAAAGGGAAATAGGTGGGTAAGGAAGACTCAGAAGCTGAAGTGTCCCCAAGGAAGTCCCAGGGCCACCCAAACTTAGAAGGAGCAAGAAAGATCCTGCCCCAGAGCCTGCAGAGAGTGTGGGCCTGCCCGTACCAAATCTGAGGCTGTGACTTCTGGAGCTGAGAGAAGAAATACTTGGGATTTGGGGTCATTTGGGTGATGTTCACTATCACAGCCCAGAGCTGGGGACTAGCAGTCAGGCCAACAGAAACTTAAAAGACATGACCCAGGCTCAGAAAGACAAACAATGCATGTTCATTCTCATACATGAAAGCCTAGCTTTTACTAATCAAAAATGAATATTTGTGGCTGAGAATGGAGGCCAGGAAAGAAAAAGGAGTCCATGTGATGGGGGAGGGTGTGTGATACGGAGGGCACATGTTGTGTGAAAGTGGACAGGAGAAGACTGGAGTGGGAAAGAGGAGCAGGGGCAGGGCTGGGGATCAGAGAGATGCGGGGTCACCAAAACTAAGTGGGCATGAAACCCCCATAATAAAATTTGTATACTAATTTTTTTTAAAAAAAAAATCTCAAAGGGCTGGGGGCTAGAGAGATGGCTCAGCAGTTAAGAGCAGTTGCCCTTTCAGAGGACCCGAGATCAGTTCCTGGCTCCCATCCAGCCCCGTCTTCTGCCCTCTGCAGTCATCAGGCTTGTACATGGTACACATTCATACATGCAGGCAAAACATGTATACAGATGATATCAAAGTAACAAATCCTAAAAAAAGAAAGATTAAGCAAGCCGGTGGCCTGGGTGGGGACTTCATGGCAAATAACAGAGAGTGAGGAACGGGATCCCGGGGAGGGTAGACTATGCAGCAAAGGACACAGCTGATGCTAGAAGCAAAGGCCTGGCCGCCTGTGCACGGCTGAGAGACCCAGTTCCTCTCTGCTGTGGTTATGGTCTCAGCATCCTCTCCAGACCTGTCCTGCTGTGAATGCTTCTCCACAGCCTGGTGACACCAGGGACCCAGTGAAGGTGCATCAAGACTCCCTGGAGCCCAAGGGGTAAACACATAGCTCAGATGCCTGACTCCCTCCCCCTCCTCCCACAGCCATAGGCATCTCTGCTCAGTTACCAGGTCATAGTGATGGGTCATTTTCCCTGGGCTGGGGCAGGCCTGGGAACCCTTCCTTCATCATTCTTAGTAGCCACTATAATTGTTGGCACCTGACACATAAATATAATTATCTAACAAAGGATTTATATATATATATATATATATATATATATATATATATATATATATGAAGAAGGTAGAGCTTGGCTTGGAAGACTTCAAGGAAGGAACCTTCTAGAAGGTAGAGATATAGATGAAAATCTGAGATCTCTTTTCACACTTCCTTTGCAGGCCAATTTTGTGGTGTGGTTTGGATTTGTGGTTCCGTATAAATGGTTCCACTAGGTTGGAGAAATGGCTCAGTGGGTCACCTGCTTATTATCTAAGCAAGACTGAGGACCCAGGTTCCAATCCCTAGAACCGAGGCAAAGCATGACATAATAGCATGCATCTGTGATCCCAGCACCCTACAGGAAGACAGCATTAGCCAACTTATGCTACTCAGTGTTGAACAAGAGATCCTGCCCCAAACAAGGTCAAAGTGGGGGACTGACACCCAAGGTTGTCTTTTGAAACACATGCACCCCCACTCTCACACACAGAAGAAGATGAAGAGGAGGAGGAGGAGGAGGAGGAGGAGGAGGAGGAGGAGGAGGACACAGGCAGGCAGGCAGTTAAGAAAGACATTTGTCTCTGGGCATGGTGGTGCATGTCTTTAGTCCCAGCACTTGGGAGGCAGAGACAGATGGATCTCTGTGAGTTCAAGTCCAGCCTGGTCTACAAAGCAAGTTCCAGGACAGCCAGGGCTATATAGAGAAACCATATCAAAAAACTAAAAAGATAAAAGAAAGAAAGACACTTGTCATTGGCCTCTGGCCTCTGCCTGCTCACACATGTACCTGTACACATCCGAATACATATATAAATAAAAGTAAAAGTAAATAGCTTTCCTTCATGCCCCACTCCCAGACTCATTTCCCAAACCTATAGTGCTGGGGCTACCTTGAGACCTGAGCCAGGCCACAGGCATCTCCTGCAGCAACTCTAATCACTAGTCCAGGCCCACAGGCCCCTTATCACCCTCTGCATGCCCACAGCCCTCATTCCTGGCTGCTGTTCAAAGGAGAGCTCACCAGACCTGCCACCCCGCCTTGATGCTCATGGGTTTCTCAGCCAGGCATGATTTCTCTAAGCTATTTGTAGGGTTTCCCGTCTTTTTCCAGGCCTCAGCATAAATGTTCCCTTGGAAATCCCATTGACACTGTCCTCTCTGATCATTGTGCACCTGTTTTCCTTGGTTTGAAATATTCTTTCACTGAGGGAGGAGGTTCAGGAGAGCCACAAGAAATAAAATAATTGCAAGCCCCCTCCCTCTCCATTGTATAAGCAGTGAGCAATAGCTGGGGAGCCGAGACTCTTCAGTGCCAGGTTTTGTGAGCTGTCACCCATGCTGGTGACATTTCCCCATCTCCCATGCTGCTATAGATAACCCCAATATGGTCACTGACTCACAGATGGACTGGGATGGATTGGTTTCTTCAGTGTGTTACTGCTCTCTCTGTCTGAGGAGAATGAAGACTCCCCTTGGAGAAAGTCTGGCAGTATGTGCCACCTCTAGCTGAATTCTACATCACTGCAAGCTCTGTTAGGGCAAAGCAGGCCTGTCAGTGAGAAAGAGGCCCTCTTTAACGCTGAGTGAAAAAATGTGCCCACAAGATGTTTGTCAGTCACAAAGGGGAAGCAATCACCTCATCTACCCAGCAGGAGCCAACCTAGCTGTCACCGGAAAGGGACAGGGATGTCCTATGCTCTGGTAGGGTGGATGTATAAAGGAGGGCACATGTCACCTCAAGAGTGTTCCTGCCTAAAATCCCAGCCTGAATCTCAGTCCTGTAGTGGTGAGTGATTTTTTTTGGGAGTCTTTCTATTCACCCCAGAGAGGGCAGTGACAGACTGAAGAGAAAATTTCACACACGTGCAGCTTGGTGAGCCAGTGAGAATACCACGATCGCTCATGTCCAGCTTGGTGAGCTGGTGAGTGTACTGGGATTATCTTTAGATGCATGGCTGTCTCAAAGGTCAATTTCCACCACAGCATGGGTGATGCACAGATGAGTTTCCACCCAGCCAACCCTCCACTCCTGAGTACTCCAGTGTCTCTAGGAGAGCTACACACAGCGGGTCCAGCAAGTGGCTGTGATCTTAGGTGAGGGTCTGATCCCCCATCCCCATCCTACCAAAGGTTTCAGGAGTCTGCGTGATCACAGCTGCTCTGAGTCTGAGTCAGCAATAACCTCCTCACAATGAGGACACCAGTCCCAAAGGAAAGTGTCCCAGAAAGTCACTGGCTTATTTCTTCCAACACCATAGTCATTGGGCATCAGGAAGAGGTTGCAGAACATTCCAGAAGGAAGATGATACATACCAATAAAATGTGGCTAATGATCATGGAATTGGAGAAAATGGTGGAGGGAGGGAGGGAGTGAGGGTACAGAGTGAGGGGCCAGTAGAGGATACTTGTGGTTCAGAAGATTGTTGTTGTGGGTCTCTTCTCATGTACTGTCCTGGAAATGACATGGAGTTGCAGTACAGACACAGGGAAGCCAGCCTGGAGACACCTACGTGGATATTATGGGCCATTCTGTTCTGATGGAGGTGATAGTCATTTACATCCAAACAAAGTCAGCCAATGGCACAGAAACACACAATTGCCCTGCAGTCAGGCTGTGTCCCTGGCTCTGACACAGCACTATAGCCATAGTCAGGTAAAACATAACTGTTAGGGGACAGTTTCTGCCAGATTCCCCATACCTGCACATTCTCTCTGCCTCTGGAGATCTAGGGGTCATCTTGGCACTCTCCGATAACCCTGTAATTATTCCAAATTTGTGGTAGTTTGAATGTAACTAGCCCTTATAAGTTCATAGCAAGTGGCACTATTAGGAGGTGTGGCTTTGTTGGAGTACATATGGTCTTGTTGGAGGAAATGTGTCACTACTGGGGAGGGGAGAGTGTCCCACGTATGCTCCAGCCATGCCATGCTGTGTTTCAGCTTTCCTGTTGCCTGTGGATCAAAAATGTAGAATCCTCAGCTCCTTTCCCAGCACCGTGTCTGTCTGCATGCCACCATGTCCCACCATGATGATAATGGACTAGACCTCTCAACTGTAAGCCACCCAATTAAAATGTTTTCCTTTATAAGAGTTGCTGTGGTCATGGTGTCTCTTCACAGCAATAGAAATCTTAACTAAGACAAAAATAAATACCAAGAAGAAACAGCATGCATACTCATCTCTCCCTCCTGAACTTCCTTCTGCCCTCTTCAGAACACCTCTGTCCACCCATGTGACCTAGAGTGCTGCCAACTGTCTGTGCCCTATGGGCAGTCAGTCCTATAAGAGCCATACAAGGGTCTACTTTTCCGGATGAGATCCTAGCCTCTGGAAGAATATCTAGCAGAGGGTAGATGTTTACGGTCTGTTGCTAGGTAATCAAATGAGAGACCTATGGCTAGCCTTAACTCAGTAGGCATCCAAGGATGAAGTAGAGGTTTTGACTTGCTTACTTCTACCTCCCTGCTGCTAGGATCACAGGTGTTACCCAAGAAGGCAGTTTATAACATGCTGGGAATTGAACCCAAGGCTTTGAACATCCCTAGTCTGGAGAACCTGGGGACTCAATTGGGCTGGTTGATGTGCCTGGTGAGCTCAGGGTCTCCAGCCACATGCTGCTGTGATGGCCACAGCTGATGGTTGAGGATGAGCATCTGTTGACCCCTACAGTGCATCTGTAGTACTGAGTCATCTTGGAACCTGGGAATGTTACTATCAATTGTGAGCATCTGGGTGGAGAGCCATTTATGGGAGCCCACAGCTTCAGATCCCTCCTTTGGCCTTGGGGCTATAATGTACATTATGATGGTAAATTGTGCACTGTTTGAACTCATGGAAAGCAGAGTCAGGGAACAAGGAGACCTTTGTATCCTTCCAAACCCCCTGGTCCAAATAGTTCCCTGGCTCTGCACACATACACTTCCTAGCTGCCAGTTGCACATGGCCTCAGGAGGTGCTGGATTAAATAGACAGTGGAATTTAACCAAAGAGGGATCTCCATCTATGGAGCTAAGGGGAAGGTGTCACTCGTGGTGAAATGATGTCTCCTTTGGTGTCACCCATGCTTCTGCAAGTAACCCTTCACCCATGATCTGTAAGTATTATAGTTTTTTCCTAGTGCTGTGATAAAACATGGACCAAAAAAATTGAGCAGGAAAGGGTTTATTTGACTTCCATATTCTGGGTCAGAGTTCATTGAGAGACGCCAAGCAGGGCAGGAACCCGGAGGTAGCAGCTCCAGCAGAGGCCAAGGAGGGGTGCTGCCTCCTGGTTAGTTCTTCATGGCTGGTTCAACCTGCTTTCTTGAGAAGCCAGAACCACCAGGAGGAGTTATGTCCCCTCATGGGTTGGGCCCTCCCACATAAATAATTAATCAAGAAAGTGGCCCACAGCTTTGTCAATAGGCCAATCTGATGGGTGCATTTTCTCATTTGAGGTTTCTTTTCTCAGATAACTCTAGATTGTGTCAAGCTGACAAAATACTAACTAGGATAATAAATAAGGACAGCAGACTCATTGATGGCCTTATTCCTTCAGCTGTGAAATATATACACACATACATATATCAATATAGAAATAAGTACTAACTAAATAAATATTAAACCACTCATTAAGATTGCATATGATCTTGAGGAGACTGATTCATAATCTTAAAGGGTCAGGTCCATAATTCAACAGTTTATATTTCAAATATGTTAGCAATAAACTATTGCATAAACTCTACTTGGTTTTAGAGGAACAAGCCACAGGCACTTCTCATCTAGCCAACCCCTCAGGCTGAAAGGGGAAGATCCTGTCTCCAGGAATCCTCAGGGTCGGGTGGGGGATGATATGATCCTGTCTCTTCTCTGCCTTATATTCCTTTCTCTGTCCAGCCTCACCACTTCCTGGTTCAAACTTCCTAGTGCTGGGATTAAAGGTGTTTGTGCTTCCCAAGTACTAGGAGCAGAGGCATGAGATCCCAAGTGCTGGGATTAAAGGTGTGTGCCACCACTCCCTGACCTTTATAGCTAACTCTGTGGCTGGCTCTGTTCTCTGATCTTCAGGCAATCTTTATTTGATACACAGTATATCACTACAATAAACCTTGTTGATGTCACAGAGGAGACATTCTGACTTCTTGATTGGAGCCTGGGTAACAAGAGCGGGAAGCTTCCTGTGGCGTTTTAGTGGCAGCCGGTTGTTGATGATGTGCAGGTGGTGAGCAGGTATTATATGATTCAGCTGTGACTAGTGAAATGAGAGACAGTAATCCTTATCTTTCGCTCTCCTGTCTCTAAGGCTGGCTAGGGCAGACACTCCTTTATCTAATGGGTAGGGTGTTGCTCATCCCCAGGCACCTGTTGAACCACTCTGAGTGTGAGAAGCCAGCGTGAGCAGGAGAGACAGGTGTGGAATAGGTGTGGACTGGGGAGGTGGCTGTGCCTGTGACATTGAAGGCTTGGGTGGCGTGGCCACCAAAGAGCTCCACTGTTGTCTGTGACTGTGGTCTGCTGGACGTTCTCTCCTTGGTCTCAAAGTCCAGGGCAGGAGATTTCCAGCATGTAGATCCAAGGAAGTTTTGACAGACTTCACAGAATCCACCTGTCAGCCTGTCCCAACCCAGAGGTTGTATTGCTTCAATGTTGCTTACAAACAAGATAAACCCTTTGAGAAAGTCCAATCTAAAGTCAAGGGAGCCAGGTACTGAGGACCCTGGAGTCACTGCCCCGACTGCCATGCTCTGGAACACTATCCAGACCTACCCCCCCCACCCCGACACACACACCTTCCTCCTCCTCCCCCCCCACCCCGACACACACACCCTCCTCCCCCTTTCTCTTTTTTTCTTCCTCCTTCTCTAGACCTGTCCAGTCGATTTTCTTTTTTCCTACCCTGGGGCTAAACCTCTCACCATCTGCATGGCACTTAATCCCATAGTAGTCAGGGGGAGGTTTTCATTGTTCTAAAGACTGGATAGGCCAGAGAGGCTGCCCGAGGCCACCAGGTGAGGGTCAGACTCAGTTATGTACTGTGTTTCTTTTGTCTTTAGCTACTTGGCAGGTGACCACTTGGGATAGCGGGGACCAATACTGGGAAAGTTAGCTCAGACATTCCCCACCTCTAGGAAGTCCTCTCCAGCTCTTCCCCGAGAGCTCATGAAAAGCTTTCTCCCACACTTACCTCACAGTACTGAAGGGCGTAGACACAGTGCTCCACCTCGACTCTGCTGGGTTGGGTCACTGTGCCTGTAAGCAGGAGGATATTGGGGACAGGGGTCCTGTCTCCTTTACCTAGGATCATGTGACTGCCCCATGTAGCAGCACAAGAGGACCCTCCCTGGGAGTCATAGATGCAGTATATCCTGCCCTATGGCCACCTGAAGGGGACCGACCTGCTCTTTCCTTACATCACCTAGTATACTGATCTTGTAAGAATGTTCTGGAAAGAAAAAAGGCCAGGTGTGGGAAGTTAAAACTGGAAGAACTGTTGTAAAACCACAGAGAAGACTGGGCAAAGGTCAGCAGGACCAGAGCACAAAGGGACTGTTTGATTAAGTCTGCTTCTACAGGGAAGTCCTTGTTAAAGGACTTGGCCCAGAGGAGGCCACTGGCCTGGGGCAGCTCCCAGCTCGCCTACTCTCCACAACTTCCCAGTACCCCTCTTTGCTGTGGGGACCATGCATGAAGGACTCTGACCTCAGGAGGCACAACATTCTTGCACTCCTGGCCAGCCACCAATGGGTAACCTCTAGCATTGGACATTTGAGGATATTAAATAGTTAAAGGCCCGACTCAGGCTTGAGATGATTCATGGGAAAAGATGCTGACACCAGGCCCTACACGCTGATTCAATCCCTGAGACATGGTGGAAGGAAAGAGCTCACTTCCATGAGGAGTTTTCTGACCTCCACACACTCGCAGACTGTGGGAGGCAGAGAAGGCCTTGTCCTCACAGACAAGTACTGGGGGAATCTGGAATGTTAACCGCATAGGGCTGTTCTTTCAAAGAAAGGGATGCATAACCTGTTATCTACCCAGAAGGCTGGGAGGGGACTTGGTTAAGAACCTGGTGACCTTTTCACACTCTGTGTGGTGGAGACCACACCAGATCCTCCATAGACCTTTTCTGTGAGCTTGTTAATCTATAAAACCTATCTTTATGGAAGATGTCACATGAAGACAATCTAGAGAAGTCATCTTTATGGAAGATGTCACGTCATATGTACTTTATAAAGATTTTTGATACAGTCACATCATTGCTTTATTGTGCACTCAGGATTGAATTTTGGAAAGTTTTCAGCAAATTATGCTGTTCTTAAATATGCCTAAAATTAACTACTCTGTGTCGGACTCCTGGGGTGTGAGCCAATATCAGTTACTTAGTCATGTTAACTAAAGCACCTTCTCGCCTCCTGAGGATCATTACTCTGCTGACTGTGATGAGTACAGAGACCCCTGTACATACACATAAAAAAAAAAAGTAATAAAAAACTGGAAAAAAAAAAACCCAGCTGTGGCTTAAGTCTGATAAGGGAGTTCATTTCTACTATGTGGTGGGCAGATTTATTTTGAGAACTATCAGCTTGGATATATGTCTTCGACAGTCAAAATCTGCAAAAGCCACCTAAAAGCTGCAGGCTCCCGTGTGACCAGGGTGCTGAGCAGGGACCCAGAACTCTTCAGGGACTTCCCCCAAGTTACCACACCAGGCTGGGCCACACTGAGGTTGGGGTCTGGAATCCCATTTCCTAGGAGCTCTGGAATTCTCTTCTGTGGAACTGGGTGTGATGTCTAGGGTCAATTCTTTTCCTGTTTCCAAGACTTAGCATGTGGAAAGCATAGGAAGGGTCTCTCAGAAGCTATAAAGGAAGCAAAAAGGAAAAGGATACATATGAGTCAATTGTAGGCAGGACAAACAGCACAGGTCTTTTAAATTTCCGCCTGCCCTGAACCCATAAGGAGAACGAGAAAGGTGTGTTTCTGTAACGATGAAACCCTCAAGTCCCTGAGAGGTCTCCATGGTCCCTGACTAGCTACTGACGGTTCATTTCCATCATACCCATTAGAGAGGAAAACAGGTTTGGAGAGTTGAGTCATTCACTTAAGGCCACACAATAGGGAGCTGAGATTTATAGCCAGGCCCCACTGGCTCCAGTCTGGACTTCCACCAGTTCTCAGCTATGCTTCAGACCATGAGCCTGGGCCGGACGACCCTGATGGAAGCTACAGGCTTGGACTTCACAGACACACACCAAGGCTCCTGTCACTGCAGCTGGCAAACAGGCTGGCGTCAGTCTCTGTCTGTCCCATAGTTTACCAGGGATTTAGCCCAGGATATCCTGGAAGCTGGAACTTGCTTCCTTTACCGTGACCCCTGGGGAGCGGGAACTGCAGCTGCTATGGCTTTTAGCCTCTAAAGCCACGCCCCCTGAGCTCTGACGTCAAGCCCCATTCAAAGCAAGATTTCCCCTTCTGAATCTCTCTCTTTGTTTCTCCTAGGAGATCCTCCATCTGTCTCTCCTTCCTTTTTCTTTCTCTTTCTTCTCTTCTCTGATATCATAACTCCTGTTATCATAACCTTTCTGCTAATCATAACCATACTCATCTGACAATCAAGTTTTTTTCCTGGTATCCGTCGCTGCCTTTTGCACTTTCCCACGTGCATCCATAGACATCCGCCACCAGATAACCAGGTAAATGTGAACCATACCGAAACATGCATAAAATCCTAACAATGGCTGCCATTCACTTTGAGAGCTTGCTGAAGTCTGGGTGGGTTCTTGGGTTTGAAGGTGGGGACCCTCTGGTGGCTGCTACACTGCACCTCTGTATGCTTCAGCATGGGTGTTCTGCTGGGCAGCCCCCTTTGCAGATGGCTCTCTTGACATTCCTGTGACCCCTCAGTAGCCTCCTGGTGGCTTCTCATAGATGAAGTGATGCACATGGGGACAACAGTCTTCACTTTCCTCCACTTGGTACCATCCCGTTCTCCATCCTGTTATCCCAAGTAGTACCTTCTTACCCCTAGATTTCAGTTACACGCTCAGTGTCACACACACACACACACACAGAGGGAAGCCTCGCTTAGGAGCACGGCAGGCAGCTCCTCTACCCTGCTAGTCATTTCTTACACAGTCCCTGTGGCCTCCTTGTTGATCTACCGGGTGGCTGGTTTAGACTTTCTTTTAACAGGATGCCAACCCCACCTGCGGAATTTGTTCCCAGTGGTGTACAGCGGAGACCATGAGCTACTGCTGAGCAGTGGGGTTCTGTAGATGCCACAACCAGTGTGGAACCAGGGGATGCTGATACCACATCAGTCAGACAGGCGCTCCCTACAGTACTCTCTGGCACAATGGGGGAGAAAACAAGATTTGTGGGGCACAGGGGGTACATTGGCCTAAGTGTGGGGGTATAAAGGCAGCAGACTGGAAGGAGGCCACTGTCAGCCAGGTCTCTGGTTTAGGTTCTGCTTCTGACCTACTGGGAATTTGGAGGGACTGTGACATTCTGATGTCGCCCTCATGTGGCCAGCATGGGATGACGGCTGTCTAAGCAACCATTTCCCCTCCACTTACCTGCCAGTCTTTGCTTTATTGAAAGTGTCTCTGTGGTCCCTTTCCAGGTTCTGCCACATTCTTGGAGTCACCCTCTATAACAAGAACACAGCTTCCAGGACAGATGTTCTGCTCAAATTCCCACCTTGGGCCTCCTGTGACCACCAGAGGTGGCCTGATGGACGCCTTGGCCCAGCATGGCCGTCTGCAGGCATGTCTCTGTCTTGCCTCAGCAGGGCCTTTGCCTGCATTTCTCTGTTTCTTCTTTAGCATACTGGGGACTGAGCCCAGGGCCTCAAACTCACCTAACCCTAACCCTAACCCTATCTCTTGTAATTCCCCAAGTGAGGGTAGCAGAGACATAACTATGCCCATTTCCAGATTCTGGCACTAGGGTTGAGGACATGGTTGCTCTGAGCCCCTCTTTGGCTCACATGGGTCCCGCCCAGCATCATTTAACAGGGTCAGCTTTATTTCTCAAACCTAGTTGCCATTTTGTCCTCTAGCCCAGCCCTAGACTCTGGTATCTTGTCGCTTAGACGCCTCTCTTCCTGTGTCTTCTGCAGAAAAAGAGCCTTCTCCCTCTTACCTGGGTATTCCTTGTGAAGCTTCTGCCGCAGGATGCGCCCTTCTGGAAAACAAGTGGGAAGCAAAAACTGAGACCAAAAAGTTTGGAAACTTCTGTCTGGACCATAATGCTGTCCTGACCTCTGACCCCAGGAGAGCTGATGGCAGGGAAGACTGTACCTTCGAGTGGAACCCATGATTTAATGTGTCTGTGTGTGTATGTGTCTGACTCTGTGTGTGTGTGTGTGTGTGTGTGTGTGTGTGTATGTGCGCGCGCGTGCGCGTACGCGTGCACGCGCATTGTATATGGCATGCAGGGGTGCATGCCTGTGTGTGCTTGGAAGCTATAGATGAACACTGAGTACCCTGCTTTATCATTTTCTACCCTATTCCTTGGAGGCAGGGTATTCACTGAACCTGGAGTGAGGCTGATGATCAGAAATCCCCCTGATTCTGTCTGGTCCTCCCCAGTGTGGGTTTTTTTTTTAGGGCCTCATGCTTTTTCAACAAGGACTTTTACCCACTGAGTCATCTATCCAGCCCCAGCAATTAATTCTCAAATGGCCCTAGAGAGCACATGTGTCCATTTTTAGGGAGAAAACGGGAGGGAGAAGAAGGTTCTAACAGTGCTGGCCCTGGGGATGTCCCAGTGATGCTCCTGCAGCTGTTCTGTAAGTCTAAGATTGCTCTGAATGTGCACTTTAAAAACCTTTGTTTTTTTCTTAAAGTCTACCTCTCAGTTGCCATGTCATATGTGTTTTTATACTCTGCTGAGAGTTTTGCCCTAAAGGAAGGTGAGGGACTTTAAGATGACTCCAAACTCAGATATAATTACCAACAATTATCCCTAAGTGACAGCCCCAAGGTCAAGGCTAAGAGAATTTGCTTCCACCTGGGAGGCTGGAGGTGTTCCTGTGGGAGGGGAGGCATCTACAGTGTACATGGGCATGTGCAGGTGCATTCACACACAGGTGTGTTCACACACAGGTGTATTCACATACAGGTGCAAGCACACACAGGTGCAAGCACACACAAGTGCATTCACACACAGGTGCATTCACACACAGGTGCATGCTCAGATACATACATGGCCTTTGCAGTTGATGGGGCAAGTTCCAGACTTGATTCCTCCCTCTTACTGTGCCAGGGCTGGAGGTGGCATACACTCACTGAGCTTCAAAATCTGTGCCTGCAGTAACCACTACATTACCACCTGAAATCCCCTTTTACAGATAGGAAAACTGAGGCTAAGAAAGTCTGGTGGCAGAGCAGAGCCACCCAGGAAAAGAAGAAGCAGGTCAAAAGTCATTTCTGGAGTTCTGAGTCTGTACTTGTTGCCTCCACCCTACCACACTTCTTCTCAGGCTTGGACATTGCTGGTGTTGTCTTGTTGGATAACCTGATCTTTATGCTAGGCCGCCCCCAGAAAATGGGTTTATTTGGACTGGGTTCAGACTCCCTAGAGCTGGTCTGAACTAGTTTGATTTATACTAGTCTTAGAAATCATAGAATCAAATGAGCAAGATCAGGGGACCAGAAAGACCTTTCTGGGGCTAGGATGCAGCTCAGCTTGGAGACACAAAGTTCTTTGCTCCATTCCCTGTAATTATCCAGCACAGCAGTTTGTGGTGTTGGTCTGTAATCCCAGCACATAAGGGCAAAAAAATCAGGATTTAAGGCCATCCTTAGCTATAGTAAGTAGAGGGTCTGGGCCAGCCTGGACTATGTGAGACCTACCTGAAAAAGAGGCAAGGATGAAGGCTTCCAGGGTATGACGTGTCCTTAGCCCAGTTGTGGCCTCTCATGGAAAGCTGCCTGCTTTCAGGTGTTCTGTATCCACCCCACCACACACACACCTGGTATCTAACTTAGGCATTGGCCACAATACATGTGATGATTTATGGAGCCACAATGGTCATAACATGTGTGGGATAGCCTGACTGTTTCTTACAGAACCCCAGCTCAAAGCTCGACCACTCTGCTCTCAGCCTATTTCACACAGACTGAAGCTTGTGATTCATTGCTTCATTCACGACCACCAGCGACAGATGTTCATAATGGCCAACTGCCATCTGAGAAGCAAGGGTTCTCAGACAATTCAGATTCTATGAGGTTTGGGCCTCATAGACGGCTCAGCAGGTAAAGGTGGCTGCTGTGTACCCAAGCCCGCTGACCTGAGTTCAAGTCCCAGAATGCACATAGGAGAGACTGGACTCCTCAAAAGTGTCCACAGGCCACATGTATGATGTGGTGCATTCATTTGCTCTTCTCCTCAACATACACACATACACAATAAGAATAGATTAAAAAATTTAAATGTTGTGGAGTTAAAGGCAGACCTAGAGATAAGCACACAAGATCCAAGTCTTCCCCAACACCCGTGACTGCCTGGTTCCACTCCCAGAACTCTGCATGTATGTTCTCATTTGATCCCATGACAACAGGAAGTGGTTCCCATTGTACAGGAGAGAAAACTGAGACTCAGAGAGATGAAGAGCCTGAGCCCAAAGCAGCAGACATAGAGCTGGGGTTACAGGTGGGAGCAAGACACAGAAGGAGCCAGGGGATTTTGTGTGTGAAAGCATGCATATATGCATAGATTGTGATTATGTGTGAGCCAGGCTGAGGTGACAGGGTGTTGTTCTCTGGCAGGGAGGCTGGGGTGAGGCTGAGGTAAAGCCAGGGCAGAGTGTGGAGTAGCACTTACCTGCTTGTCGGCGCTGCTTGACACACTGCCCATGGTTGGGTATGCCCCGGGATGGGTCCCCCGGGCGCAGGATGTGGCACTCATAGCCTGAAGGACAGAGTAGTGGCTCTGCCCCATCCTCTGTAGTGCTGCACGCCTCTGCTGTGGAGGGACACAGGCCAGGTCTCAGATGGCAGACCTGGGGAGCAGATAGTGCACCCCAACCAGAAAGGCCAATTTCTAGCCCCACCCAGATACCAGGCCATGTCTGTGCCTCGAAGAGAGCACACACATGTACACTCAGACCATGTTTGTACATACATGTGCACCCACAGAGGCCACCTTTCACCTGCTTCCAGACTCCAGGCTGCATCTATGCCTTGCAGACAGACACTCTGAGAACTTCCTCCCACCAGCACCCAGTGCACACATACATAATCACACCACCTAAACACATCACCACCCAAAGAACAACATGGGAACACATTGGAATACCCTGAAATGCACTCACAGCTACATGTGTACACATAATCAGAATCAATGGATATATGCATGCTTTTGCACACATGTGTTTATACACAGACACACACAAATACAACCATATCCACAAGAACAGGTATAGCATACCCTGATGGACATGGTCTACATGAGGACATGCAAAGCCACACGTTCAGAGGCATGCATACATGTACACTCCTACTTCCGCAAACCCCTGGGCCTCAGGCCTGTATGTGGTTCCTTTAAGAAACCACTCTCCATGCCCCATCCACACGGGGTGGCAATAAGGCCTTTTAAGATGTTAGAGATCCCAGACCCCCTTCCTTCTCATTCTCTACTGAGGAAGAAGACCTGTTGTCAGGGAGATCCTTGCTGATTTTCTAAATAGGCCATAGAAACCAAGTTGAGTCCCCAGTCAGCTTCCCTGTGACCCATGGAATGCCAGGGAGGAGGGCTGGTGATCTGGGGAGAAGGAGGCCTGGGGATCTGGTGCCCACAGCAGGTACCTTGTAACACCTCCTCAGGACCATCCAACAGCCAGCCGTTGCCACCAAGCCATCGGGGTTTGGGCTGCACCAGCCAGTCTAGAACTGAGAGAGAACTGGGTGAGATGGCGGCCTTCCTGGGACAGTTCTATGTAACCAACCACGAGGGAGGAGTGTGTCACCCATAGAAGAGATGAGGATGGCTCCAGCACACTGCCCTGTGGGCCATGCTGCTATAGGCTGGCAGCATTCAGGCCACCTTCACCCTCCTGGAGTCAAGGCTGAGAGACCTGGGTCAGAAGTCATTACTGTCATTATTACTGACAGATGTGAGCACTCCTGTGGCCAGGAAATGAATAAATGATGCATCCGTGTTCACCGGCGCCTTGCGTAGGTCCAGAGACCACAGAACTGAGTCATGAAAAGCAGAGTAGCCTGCCCTCTGCCCTGCAGTGCTAACTCCAATGGGGGACACTAGGTATGCAGAACAGTGAACCCAGACTTCTGCAGCCTGTAATAGTGTGTGTGGGGGGACCTGCTGGAGGAGAGACTGCTCTCAGAGGAGGGTCTGAGGGCTGTGAGGAGGTCAGCCAGGGAAAACGTCAGGGGCACCCAGGAGTCAGATCATGTTTCCACCCCCGCATGCAAGGGCTACCTGGGAAAAACTAGAAGAGCTGAGCACACCAGGCACTGGCCGGAGATTTTAAAGAAAAATCCTCGTTCTGGATTTTATTACTATTATTTTTTGAGATAGGGCCTCATGTGACTCAGGCAGACTTGGAACTCCTGAGAAGGACCTTGAACTTCTGATCCTCCTACCTCCAATTCCTGAGAGCTGGGATTACAAGTGTGTACCACCTGGTTTATACAGTGCTGGGAATCGAACCCAGGGCCTTGTGCTTGCTAGGCTAGCACTCTACCAACTGAGCTACATTCTCACACGGGATATAAAGATACATGAGTATTTAGAATGTTTATTTTGGGAGGGGTATAGGGGTGTGTGGGGTGTGTGGGGGTGTGTGTGTGGGTGTGTGTGTGTGAGGGTGTGGGGGTGTGTGGGTGTGTGTGGGTATGTGTGGGGGCGTGTGTGTGCATGTGGAGGCCAGATGACAACTTGGGTGTGTTCTCCCCATATGGATTTCTGGAATCAAACAGGTCATCAGGTTTGGTTGCAGGTACCCTGACCCCTTTATTCTGTACTCTGTTATAGGCTGAGCCATCCCACAGACTGTACCCCCTTTTAGAGGGTGGAATCTCATGGCGGTGACATTGTCGCTGGAATGCGTGTATATTCCATGCTGGGGGCTCCATGCCTGCAGATGAAGCAGCAGCACCCAGAAGGCACTGCACAGGTACAGCTGAAAGCTGCAGGTGAGCACCTGTGCTGCACAGCGGATAGCTCAGTACAAACCTCCTCCTGAGGCAGCACAGGGTCCACCTGACCCGGCTCAGCTTACCTGGTGGAGGCGGTACAGCCTCCAGGCAGGCATAGACACAGCCATTGTAGCAGCAGCGCCTGTGTCGCGGGCACTGGGAGTCAGCCTGGCAGCGTGTGACCTGGCAGGCACCTGGAGGCAGCATCCGTGGGGGTGGCGGGCAGCGGTCTGCGCGGGGCTGCCGGGGGCTTGTTGGTGTACCCTCTTCAGCCTGTGGGACATAGTGGAAGGGCATCAGCCTAGGCTCTCAGTTCATGCTTTCTCCCTGGAAAAACAGCTGTCTGGGCAGAACCTGCTGCCAGGGTGGGTCAGTGAATGAAGCAGTTCTGGGGTTGACTTGCTGTTTCTCTGTGAGTCCCAGAGATGGCTGCAAGAGGGGAGCAGGAAGGGAGGGGGAAGGGGGGATGGAAGGAGGGGGGAGGGAGGAAGGAAGGAAGGAGCTATGGAAGGAGGCACTCTTGGAGTGTGTGCTAGAGCTACACTCTACATGCTAAGTCTGACTCCTATGAGATGGCTTTCCTCTGTCTACATGTGTTTGCATGTATGTACATGTAAACACACATGAGATACTACTATACATGTATATTTCTGTTATTTTGTCTTTTTTTTTTTTTTTTTTCTGGAGCTGAGGACCAAACCCAGGGCCTTGCTCTTGTTAGGCAAATGCTCTTCCACTGAGCTAAACTCCTTTTCTTTTTTGTTATTTTTGTCTTTTTTTGGTATATTTCCATATAAACACTTTTTTACAATCTATCCATATGTCTAGAGCTGTGAGAATTCACAGGTCACACACATAATCTCAAATATCTTGGTAAGTCTTACACACGAACATGGAGGTGGAAGGTCACCAGAGAGCATTGGTACACTCCCCTTTGTTTCACTAATCCAAATCCAAGCCAAGCAGATCCCTGGTGTGGGGAGTCAGAAAAGCTGCTGGCACTGACTGGCTGGCCAGGGCTGGTCACCCCAGGCAGCACACTTTGGGTCTCTCTAACAAGACTCCATCCACACTGGTTGCAGTGTCATGAGGAAACTTGAAGTGAGATGTGAGGAGAGCAGGTGACTAGACATTTACACACACACACACACACACACACACACATATGCACGCACTCACACACATGCTTACATTCACAGGTGTAATGTACATGCATGCGTAGGTGGCATACACACACAGCTGGCGTGCACACATATGTACAGGTGACATGCTCACTCACACATACAAATAGACATATAAGAAGTCAATATAGAACAGGTTTATGGGAGAAGCACTGCCTGCCTCCTGGCCTCATCAGTCACTTTTGTCTAATTCATTACCTAGTCACATCCCCAACTCTCCACCAGCGTCTGCCCACTTAAGATGCTGAACTGAATTTTCCCCCACTGGCTTATTATAGAACATTTGATGTCCAGCAGGTGGTGCTGTTCAGGGAGGGTGGTGGATCTTCAGGAGGAAGGGTACCATTACCTGTGCCTTAGAAGGAGATGCTTGGTCCCTGCCTATCCCCAACTTCCTGGCTGCTATGCTGTAAGCACCTTCTCCACTTCACATTCCCACCGCCAGGTTCTCCACCTTGCCAAGGTCCACAGCCATGAAGCCAGCCGACCTGGGACTGAACTCTCTGACATTGTAATTATTTTAAATATTATCCTAGCAGCAAAACGTCTGACTGACAGGGCTCGTGTGCTGGCTAGATTTATGTTGACTCGACACAATCTAGAGTCATCTGAGAGGAGGGAGCCTCAGTTGAGAAAATGCCTTCATATGACGGGGTGTAGGCAAGCCTGTAGAGCATTTCTTAATTAGTGATTGATGAGGGAAGGGCCCAGCCCATTGTGGGTGGTGCCATCCCTGGGCTGGTGGTCCTGGGTTCTATAAGAAAGCAGACTGAGCCAGGAAGCAGTTCCAAAGGTATGATTTAATTTTTTGACCTCTGTGGGCACCGGCATGTACATGGTACAGATATACAGGCAAAATACCCATGCACATTAAATATATATATATATACATATATATGAAGTGACTTATGTAGTCAGGTCTTGAGTATGTGTGTGTATATGCATTAGTCAGTCAGAATGTATGTGTGTAGTATATGTGCATATATGCATGTCGGGGGGCGGGAGCAGAAGGTGGGAAGGTGATATGTCAAAATAGCAACCATGATCCACACTTGGTGATTGAATTATGAATTTCTTCTCTTTTTTTATATACAGGGTCTCATGTCCTAGTTGGCCTCGAACTTGCTATGTAGCTAAGAACAACCTTGAACTTCTGATCCTCATTTCTTCACCTTCAAGTGCTTCCTTTCTAGTTGAAAATGTCTGCGGGAGTTCACTGAGGCTCGTGGTGCACAAGAGATCCAGTGCAAGCTGCTGGACTGCATGATAGAAGTTTATCACAGGGAAGGGTCTGACAACAGCTAGGGAGTCAAAGGACCCCAGGCCAAACTTCTTAGCTTATTTAAAAAAAAAAAAAGAAGGGCGTGGTCTTAAGGGTGGCCGCGGCCCCGGGTCGCCCAGTCGGCCTGTCAGCTGGCTTCAGGGTGTGTTGTTGCAGCAGCGGAGCCGAAAGCAATGGTGGCGGAGGAGGAGGTGGACTCTGCGGACACCGGTGGAGGGTCAGGATGGCTAACAGGGTGGCTTCCTACCTGGTGTCCTACATCTACATCACACCTTAAAGAAACTGAAGAGAAAATGTTAAAATGTGTCCCCTGCACTTACAAGACAGAGCCTGTTCGTATATCCAATGGAAACAGAATATGGACACTGATGTTCTCTCATGACATTTCTAGTAAGACACCACTTGTCCTCCTTCATGGCTTTGGAGGAGGTCTTGGACTTTGGGCCCTGAATTTTGAAAATCTAAGCACCGATAGGCCTGTCTATGCCTTTGACCTGTTGGGTTTTGGAAGAAGTAGTAGATGAAGGTTTGACAGTGATGCAGAAGAAGTGGAGAATCAGTTTGTGGAATCCATTGAAGTGTCAACAGTGGCCGCTCGTACAAACTAGTCTTTTGCCTGGAAGACTGTTCCGCATCTATCATCTGGCTGGATCACCTTCCAGCCCTCAGCATATATATCCTCCTGGAGGTGGCCTTCCTTCACTAGCAGATGCGTGGATCTTTCTGGTACAATCTTACCCACACACCCACCCTTTCTGTGCGACCATCTCTGACACTGTGAACACCATGCACTGCTGCTGATGTCCTGCAGGGGGCATCTGGTTACAGGGAATAATCCTGCTCCAGATGTCCCCTGAGTTAGCATCACAGCAGGCAGTGATTTTCAGTTTCCAGCCCAAAAGCTGGCAGGCAGAGTGGGGGCAGCCAAGATGGGAGTGCCCTGGCTATAGCCTGCTTCACCCAGAGAATCTGTCTCTTCTTGCTTGCCCACATTGCCCATTCAATCTGTGAGAAGCAGGGGTCTCAGAAAAGAGCTTGCCTTGTGAGTGCGAATTCCTGAGTTGATTTCCAGAACCCTTGTAAAAATCCAGGCCCACTGAAAAGTACCTGAATTCCCAGTGCTGGGAAGGCAGAGACAGGCCAGCCTAGCCTACGTTTCAGAGTTCCCTGTTTCTAAAAAACAAGATAAGCACCAGGCAGTGAGCAGTGGAGGCACACCCCTTTAATTCCAGCACTCAGGAGGCAGAGACAGGCAGATCTCTGAGTTCAAGGTCAGCCTGTCTACGGAGTGAGTTGCAGGATAGCCAGGGCCATTACACAGAGAAACCCTGTCTCAAAAATTCAAAAAAAACAAAAACAAACAAACAAAAACCCCAGAACTAGGTGAACAGGGCCTGAGGAACACTTGAGATTGTCCTCTGGTGTCCACACGTATGTATACACCGGTACCCACACCTACACTTCCCACACACATCTATGCCTCACCTATACAAGTCTACCCATAAACACACATGCACACATCTACACCCCAACAACTACAAAAATAAACAGATGAAGAAAAAATGAATACTAGGAGGCATTGCTAAACTGACTCTTTGTGGCTAAGGAGGGGAAGGCTGAGGTTAGAGTTCCCCAGAGACATGAGGGAGACCTGTGTGGGGCTTCAGTCTTCAGCATCTAGCCCCTCTCTGTCTCCCATATTCATACATTGTGCACAGTTGCCTGGAAACTGCGGGGGGGGGGCAATAACCCCTCACCCTCCACTTCACTTTCACCATCTACAAGATTAAGTGAACTGCATGAGTTAGTCTCCAGCCCTAATCCTGGTCCACCATGACAGCCGTGCCGGCCCCCTGAGAGGTTGACTGAGGGCCCCTGGGTACTGATGAGGAGGTGATGGGTTTTCTTCCCAGTAGACCTCATGTACAGGCACCGTGGCGGTGAGGGCCAGCAGCGAGCCTCTTTAATCTCCTGGTCTCTCATCTTATTAGTTGGTCAGGGGCAGCCTGAGTGAGGGGTCTGGGGAGAGATCGGTTTTGTACTGGCCTCTGTGTTCCCGTGGGAACACAAGCCTGCACCCCAGGATAGAAATAAGCACCTTAGACTCCTCCAGACAACAGATGCTCACTGGGAAACAAGGACTGACAGTCCCAATTAAACAGTTTGAAGAACATTCTGTGTCCTGCAAAGTGACGCTTTAAAAAGCTCTCGGCAGAGGAGCTTCCTGAGATCTGAGGAACTCAAAGAAACACAGGGTGTGCTTGGCAGCCCCTCCCGGTCCCAGATTAAAGGCTTGACAGCCGCAAGGGTCAGGCCAGGACTGGCTCCCCCACCTTCCTAGTGTACCCTCCCCAGATGTTCTGGTTGTCCCCTGCTAGCCATCTACCATCTGTCTAGATAGTTACTTGTGTGCTCTGCTCACATGTCATTCAGCCTTTAGTCACTCCTGGATGTGTGTGTGTACCGTGTGTGTATATGTATGAATGTGTGTTTGTCTATATATCTCTTTCTGTGTGTCCCTATCTTCCCAGGATTCTACAGTCTAAAACTAGATAGAGCTAACCCATGAGTCATATTTCAAAGGCTGACATGATGCTACTAATATCTATGACTTACACCAGTCCTACTCTTCATACATGCTGTCCACATGCTGCTTTCCCCACATCCTCTGCTCATCCCTTGTGCTTGAACCCAACAGCTGGGTCTACCTTTAGGCAGACTCAGGAGGATCGGGGCTAAAGCTGGAGACAGATAAAAGCTGACAGAATTGGGATTAAGGGCTCAGGTTTAAGAATCAAATCAGCTTGGGGTTAAACACAGAGCTGTGGGATCAATACTACAGAAAAAAATCACTAAGTTACCTGAGACTCAATTTTCCTCCTCTTCAAAATGGGCATAATAACAGTAACTGTTGTGGTTGTGTTAAGGCCTGGCCTGTGAGGTGTCCAGCCCAGAATCCACAATGTTTCACTCCACTTAGTACTGACCATCACTGCTTCTGCCGAGTCTGACTGTGGGTTCAGGGGCCACCCTGGCCAATGCCTCCCTCCCGCACATCATTCACAGGGAGTGATTGGCTGGGCACCTCCAACACCATGGGCTGAGGTGTGATGCCAAAATAGATTCAAAAGAAGCTTGCAGGGCTAGAGAGACAGCCCAGTGGTTAGAGCACTGGCTGCTCTTACAGAAGACCAGGCTTCAACTCCCAACATACACGTGGCTGCTGACAGCTGTCTGTGACTCCAGAATCAGAGAACACAACTCACTCTTCTGGCTTCTGTGGGTACTGCATGCATGTGGTGCACAGACATGCATACAGGCAAAACATTCATAGACATAAAATCTTAAGAAGAAAAAGGAAGAATGTGTCCCTGGCCTCAGGAGCTCTGGTCCAGCTGGGCACAGAGGATAGGCAGACCCACGAATAGCAGTGTAGTGGTAACATGATAACCTCACTGTGGCAGAGTTCTTAGGAGATGTCGGGGAGGGACTCCAGCACCAGGACAGGCTTCTGTGCTCACACCACTCTCTGACAACTGCTTGGTGTGGCCTTGTCCCTCCCAGACAGATTCTCTTGCTGACACTGTCATACAGTGAAGAAACTGAGGCACATGGTCACCACCCTAGAAAGCTCCAGACTCAGACGCTGGGCCACCTGGTTCAGAGCTGTGGTCTGAAGCAGTGCTTGTCAAGTTCATACCCAATCAGAAGCCTGCAGCATGTCCTGCTGAGGGTGTTATTAACCCACTTTACAGACAGGGAAACAGGGGCTCAACTAGAAAGGGCATTTTGCTTAAGCTAATGGGACTGCCCAGAGACAGAGGCAGATTGGATCTTCCTGAGTCCTCTGGAGCCTAGCCCTGAGGGTCCTTCATCTCATACACTCTGGCTTCCACATCCTTGGGAACAGTCCCAGTTCAGGGCACAGTTAGATATGTGCCATCCTCATCCTGGTACATTCTAGAGACAGTTTGTTCCCAACCTTGTTTGTGGCCCTAACCTACCCTTCTCTCCAGCTTACATCTCTATCCAATAGAAATGAAACAGTAACACATCAAATTCCTCACAGAAGCCGGTGGCTCAGCTAGCATGATAGCATCCATGAGGGCCTTGGCACTGCTTCCATGATGTCCAGCCTTCATCTGTACCCCCACTAGGGACTGTCTTAGTGGGGCCTCATACACCAACTCTGGGTACCACTCAGATGTCTCTCTCAGTTCTACATGCCAGACCTGAGTAGAGTGATTTCCCTAAGATCTTCAATATCCTAATGGCTATATTCAACCTGGAGAGAGATTCTGGTGCCTGTATAGGTTGACAAAGCCCTTGTGGGTCAATGCTACCCACAGAAAAATGAATCAAGGATATGCCTTCACTGGTGTGAGAGGGAAGAATCAGCAGATTCAAGTTCAAGTTCTCAAACAGCCAGAAGAGGCCGCGTGGAAAAGTGTTGGGTCATCTGCAGGTTGGACCATCACGTGGGCCTTGGGGGAAGGACAAGAAGAACCAGCCACATCCACAAACCTGCCACATGTCATCGTATGCAGAGTGAGTCTGCCATGCACACAAGGAAACCCAGAGCAGGGAACCCACAGAGGCAGACCTCTTGGGTAGCTACTGGGAAAATGGAAGGGTGTGCTTAATGGGTCTGGGGTTTTGTGGGGGATGGAAGGAAAGGAAACACTTTGGGAGCAGAGAGAGCGAGTGACTGTATAGCACTGTGTGTGCACACAAACATATATACACAACACATATACACACAACACACATAGATACACACATAGACACAGACACATGCACACGCAAGACACACACACACAACATGCACACACAAGACACACACACACACACACACACACACACACTAATGGTTTGTCTCAGGCCTTAGATGAAACTTAGTTGGTAGTGTGCTGGCCTAGTATGCTTAAAAACCAGGGTTCAATTCCCAGCCCTGAATAAACTGGATGTGGTGCACATGCCTGCAACCCCAGCACTCAGGAGGCAGAGACAGAAAGATGAGAAGTTTAAAGTCATCCTCAGCTACAGAGGGAGTTCAAGTCCAGCCTGGGCAACATGAGATCCTGTTTCAAAAAAAAAAATAAAAAGTAAAAATAAAAAATGTCTTATGTCAGGTGAGGTTCAGCTCAACTTAAACATTTTAAAACAATATGAATAAAAGGAAATACATGTGCTGTGGACAGGACTTATGAAAAAGCAGAGATCCACACAGACAAGGGATGTGTGGAGGAAGATGGCGTGTGGACTGTTCTCAGCCCTCCAGCTCTGGGATGTCTGGATCCTTTGGAAGGTAAATGTCAGTACTGCTGTCTTAGATCTAGGTTGCTTGCTCCTCACCTGCAAAGTTGCCTTCTCCTACACTCTTCACCCCTTCATTCCAAAAGAGAGCTTTTCCCTTCTTTGGAATGTTCTAGAGACTTCTTAGCTAGACCAATAAAAATGACTTCCAGGTCTGGTCTGCATGGTAGAGGAAGAAAGCCAGCTTTCCCCACTTGCCCTGCCTCTGGAATTTGGACGTCAGAGATCTAAAAATAAGCATCTCCCTGGCCCACAGCTCTGGGGCTCAGCATGAGGATACACTGGGCCTCCAACAGCAGGCTGTGGGGCCCTTTCCAAAGGGGTCTCCGAAGATTTCAGCTGGAGCAGTGTTGCTGTCAACTGCACATACCACACCCTTCTAGAACTTTCCATGCCTTCCTTTATGCTCTGGGTGACATAAACATCCTCTGCCTGAGCCTATGTGCACTGGGCTCTCAGTCGGATCTGAGGAGTTCTGAGCTGGACCCCAAGACAATGCCCCTGTTTTCACTTGGCCCAGCTCCAGACGAAGGCGGACCCTCCCCCTGATACTTAGCAGGGGAGACCCACCCCAGAGCAAACCCTCTGCTTTTGTCTTCTACAAAAGTGAAAAAGTAAACAAATCTCACTGATAAGAACAACAAAGCAAAGATATTCCCCCCCAACTCCCCATCCCGCAGGCAAGCATGGAGGAGGGGGGTCCTCTAGGGTGGGAGAAGAGGATTGTCTGTTAGGGACCTCTGTGTTGGTCACTGCCCAGAGTCCCAGCTGTTCTGGGCCCCGGGTACCTTCATAGGTTTCACACACACACACACACACACACACACACACACACACACACACACAGACACATAATAAATATCCTAAATATACACATGTATATTTGCATATGTATGTATACACATGTATGAAAGCATACACCCATAATATCTATGCATACATTCCTGCACATACACACCTATGCAAACATACACAGACGTATGCATGAGTGTGTGGGTATTTCACCTACATGCATGTCTGTAAACCACAGTGTGTACTTGGTGCCTGCAGAGGCCAGAAGAAGGCATCAGATCCCCTGGAACTGGAGTCATGAGCCACTATGGGTGTTCTGGGACTTGAAGCCAGATCCTCTGGAAGAGCAGCCAATGCTCGACCTTTGAGCCACCTCTCCAGCCCCAATTCTGGTCTTTTCTTAAACCCACAAAGCACTTGCTGTTGTATTCCCACTGCAGGTGAGGCTTAGATAGAGGCCAGCCCTGGGCTTGCTTTTCTCTCTCTCTCTCTCTCTCTCTCTCTCTCTCTGTCTCTGTCTCTGTCTCTGTCTCTGTCTCTGTCTCTCTCTCTCTCTCTCTCTCTCTCTCTCTGTCTCTGTCTCTGTCTCTCTCTCTCTCTCTCTCTCTCTCTCTCTCTCTCTCTCTCTCTCTCTCTCTCGGGTTTCTCTGTGTGTTCCTGGCTGTCCTGGAACTTGCTCTGTAGACCAGGCTGGCCTCCAGCTTAAAGATCCACCTGCCTCTGCCTCCTGAGTGTTGGGATTAAAGGTGTGAGCTGCCACTGCCCAGCATCCCTAGGTATATTTTAGGGCTTCGCTTAGGAAGACAGTGTTCCTGTGTTTCCCCTACTGGAGTCACTCAGGAAATGAACAGGCCTTGCTCTGGAAAAAATCCAGTCCTCAGATACAAGCGACTCTGCTGAAGGACATGCTCAGAAGTGGGATGAACCACAGGAGGGATGTAGGCAGCTGTGCCCGGTGGGTTTAAAAACCATTTCACCTCTGTGGCCTGGGCTGGGCTGACTCCAGTCTGTGAGGAGAGGGGAATAAACAGCATCACCTCATTACTCCCCACAAGCCCACAGGGGCATAAATCTTGGCAATGAGGAGGATGAAACAGCCACATCCTGAGTGCCCCTTCCAACCATGAGTGGGTATTCCTGCACTGTAACAATACACCTGAGCAAGTCAACAGAAAGAAGGAGGTTTTGCTTGGGCTCAGGGTTTCTGAGGTCTTTCTCTGAATACTGTCTTGTTGTTTGCCCTGAGAAGCAGACCATCAAAGAAAGGGAGTGGAGAGCCAGGAAGTGGGGAGACAGTGGAGAGGAAAGGGCAGGGACAGATTCATGACCCCAGTGAGCTACTTCCTCCACCAGGTCCCCTCAAGTTCTCAGGACATCCTGTGTCCTAGCTGTCCACCCAGATACATGCCCATTAGGGGACTAACCTACTAAGCCATCAATTCTGCAGAGCTTTGAGCCATCAATCACCTTCCACGAGTCTCTTCTATCAACACTACTGTGCTAGGGACCAGACCTTCAACACTGAAGTCTTTAGAGAACATTCCAGACCAGATTATATCCATCACAGATGTACTGAAGTTAGCATTTAACTGTGCCTCTGTTCATGATAAAAAATGGCTCCCCTCAAGGCTAAGTCTGCTCCAGAAAGCTACAGATGGAGTTTCCAGCTCTGACCAGCCCACGTCCATCAAGGATTCAGCACTAAGCTGTGTGAAGGGAGTGGAGCTACAGACATATCTTGCCTCTAAGCCCATAAGGGTTGCATCTCTCCTGAAGACCCTCAGGCTAAAGGATAGCCTGAGACCCAGAGAGGGGCAGCGAGTGGCCCAAGGCTACACAGCTCTTGAGAGGTCTGTGCATGAGACTTTTAAGCCTTCCTCAGGGTGTGTTCTCTCCCCCCACTTTCATTCACGCCGGCACCCATGACTGTCTGAGCATCAGGGAGGGAACCATGTCTGTGGATAATGCAAAGCCCAGGGATTGTGTCCAACAGCAGCACAAGACACAAAGAGCTTGGACCTGGGAAGGCAGAAAAGCCTTTTCCTTGCAGTGCCCTCCTCCTCTGGCCCCTGAGCTTCAGCTTTAGCTTATGCCAGTCTTCCAGGAAAGCTCCCTTCCCCAGTAGTTCCCAATCCAGCTTCAGGCTCCCTTCAGGATATCCACCTCTTGCAGGCAGCCTTTTGTGGTTACATGTCTCATATGAACTTCATCTCCAACTACGTCACTCTCTGACTCTTCTGTGACTTCCTGCCTCTTGCCAAGAACATCCAGCCAGCTGAGGGTGTTGATCTTGAGCCCAGATCAGCCAATAACCCAGCTCCATGCTTCTTGATCTGGCAAACTCCTATTTGCCCTTCAAAGCCCCATGTCAAATGTCTTCAACCCACGTCTCCTTCAGGTTGCTCCTAGGCAGGGCTGAACAGGCTCACTCCTCTGTTCCCATTGCACTTGTTTTCAAGTCATGCACAGAATGTTCCAGGTACTGACTTGATGGCAAGAACCTGCCAGGGAGTCCAGCAACCCCAGCCCCAGCAGCCTGCATTCTTCTCAGGAGGCATGCATTGGCACTTGGCCATTCTTTGATTTGAAACCTGTGAGACACACCAGCCATTCTTAGTCCTGAGCATTTCCTGCACACCAAGCCACACATTTGCCCAAGTGTGTGAGGTGTCACTGCAGGCACGCTGTTCCCTTGACCGATCCTTTGGAGGGTACCCACTTTACGCCCACCCCAGTCCTTTCCTCATTATCTGTCTCCTCAATGCTCAAAGGCTAACACACCCCAGGGCTTCCTTCCTCTCATTCATGCTCTGCTGTATAGACACCCCAGGCAGGCAGCTGACAGACAAGTCCCCCACCCAGGACAGTGTCTACCAAACAGTGGCCATCAAAGCACAGACGTCAGAGCTGGGGAGATCTCACAGTGGCTAACACACCCGCTGTGCGAGTGTGGGGCTGGAGCTGCAATATCCAGAATGCATGGAAAGCTCGAAGGAGTGGGTGGCAGACACAAGGGCTCGCAGCCAGCAGAATGCCCAGGCCAAGCTGGCCACCTAGACCAGCCCACCTAGCAAATGTTGGGTTCCGCAAGAGGCCTTGCCTGCGTAACCAAAACAGAGTGTGATTTAGTCAAATAACAGACACTGACCGCCAGCCTCTGCAGGTCCTTGCACACACATGTATGTGCACACACATACATTGCACACATCTGTAAACACACATCCATGCATGTCACACACAACAACAAAAATCTCCACCTATCTACTGAGAGGGATGCATCACTCTGTCTTTTGCAGAGGAGATTGTTGGTATCCAGAGAGTTCAAACAACTGGTCTGAAGTCACACAGCCAAAGAGAAGCTTCACTTAGACTCAGCCATAGGAAGGACCCCATTGTGCCTGCTTCTCATTGACTTTCTTCTCAGAACCATCTAGATAGCACTGTTACTTGTCTCCAGGCTACCTGCTTCACTCTCAAGGGGAGAGCAGGTCTCCTCATTCTGTACCTGCAAGTTGCCAGCACGCTCTCTGCTCAGCGGTTCCTACTGGAGTAGGCACCATGCTAGACTTCGGGTACTGGGGGTGGGGGTGGGGGTGGAGAGGGCACCAATGGCTCAGTTTGCCCTCAGACTCTTTCATTAGACTCAGCTTTCAGAAAGAAGGATGCTTCAGCTAAGTTTCAAAAGCAAAGTCTCCCCATGGGGCAGACATGCCTCTTGCCTCCTTGATGACAAGAGTGTCCTCGGTCGGGAGGGTACTGAGTCCCTTCTGCCCAGCACTCGTTACAGCTCAGATAGAGGAGACCCACCCTGCTGAGAAAGCACAGCATCTGAGGACCTGTGTCCCCTGAACCACCTTCCACCCACAGAGGCCCCTCCACCCATCCCAGCACTTACGAGGGACTTCTCGGCCAGCCTGGCCGGCAGCATTGCCTCCCAGGTGCCCTGGGCAGAGCTGGCACCCAGTAGCAGCAGGAAACCCAGAGCCCAAAGGATCTTCCTGCTGCAGTGGCCCATCCTGAGGCTGGTGGCAGGGTTTCCTCCAGCACGAGTGACCTCCTCAGGCCTGGGAGAGGAGGCAAAAGGGGTTAACAGGGAGGAGGGACTCTGGTCTGGGTGGGGCCTGAGAGAGGGACAGAAGTGCTTTGCCTGATCCTCCACACAGGGTCCCTGGGATCTTCACCCGGCACCTGCACCCTGGATGATGGTTGGTCCTCAGGTTATTTTTAGCCCACCCTGTAGCTCCAGGGATGAAGGTGGCCGCAAGCTGGACAGCTCAGCTCAAATGGCTGGGCAGAGGGAGGAGGGGGTACCAGCAAAGACGTGGCTGGGCGGCCGGGAGGGGCCTGACACTCTAACTAGCATGCTAAAGCTGCCTGGGCTGGGCTGGGCTGGGCTGGGCTGCTGCCTGTGGCTGCTCTCAGCACTGCTGGCAACTGTCTGTCCCAGGAACTGCTTTTGGAGGTGCTGCACAGAGGGGACAAGGGACAGACAGGAGCCTGTGGCCCTGGTATGGGGAGGCAGATCATGCCCTTATCTCTGGGTTCCTGCTCTGATGGGACTCTGGGACAGAGAGTGAAGCTAGCTGCACAGTAAAGCGCCTTCACCCATCTGTACTGGGGGTCCTGATGCAGGAACCACTCACAGCACCTGCCCATCATCAACATCCCCGTCTGTCTGTGCATGCAGAGGTGGATGCCCATTTCTCAGATGGGGGCACAGAGGTGGAAGGAGGTCCCATGCTTGCCCTGACATCAGGCAACAATGTGGGTGGAGTGTCATCCAGGGCCTAGAGGATGTCTTGAGGAGCCCCACCAAAGAGAAGGGGTCAGCTCTTGCAGGATGGTGGAGGGCCTCAGAACACCACCCACAAGCCTCAGGTCTGCCACCTATGAGAAGGCTCTGGAGCACAGCCTGTGGGTGCCCATGAAGGTGGGTCCATGCTCCCACCCACCACCAGACGCCCTGGGACCTGAGGCCCTTAAAGCAGCTCCCAGCCCCCAGTCTTCTTTCCATATGTGCCTACACTACATTCTTGGACAGCAAGCTCTTGGCGAAGTTCCTGGCTCTCTCCGTGGGTGGCCTGGCTTCTGCCTGAGCTGGGGTGATGCTCTGTGACGCCCTCCTGACCTCCCTCTGTCCTTCCTATGCCAGGTCTCCTAGCCCTCCATCAGGAAGGCTTTTTCTCCCAGCAGGCCTCTATCACAGACTCCCTCTGGTCCCAGGGTCCCTCTGCCAGGACCTGCTTTCCCAGGGTGGCTCCTGATAGGGCGTCACATGCCGCTAGCATTGGGCACATCTACACTGATTGGAGTGTTGAGCCTCGGTCTTCTGAACCAGACAGCCAGCTCCACTTGGTGGGTTTTCCTGTTCTTTTTGTTGGCCTCTTTGGTCATTTTGGAGTCATAGATGTGACTGTCATTTGTTATACTGTGCCCCTGAGCAGTAGTAGATGAGTACTGCTTCCCCTGCTGTGCCTGATGCAGCTGCAGCTGGGGTCCCCTTTCCCATTTTTCTGCACTATCCTATACATAGTCACAGAACCACTAATCATGTGCTATATGACAGCTCCAAAGGAGGACTGTCTTAAGTATAAAGCAAACACCATGTGTCGAACACTCTGTGTGTGTGTGTATGTGTGTGTGTGTGTGTGTGTGTGTGTGTGTGTGTGTGTAGGCCAGAGGACAACCTCACTCATATTCCTCAGGCACTGACCATTTTGTTTTTTAGATAGTTCTTCACTGGCTGGCAGTTCTCCAGGATGGCTGGGCTGGCCAGCCAGTGACCACTAGGGACCCTTTTGTCTTGGCTTCCTCAGCCCTGGGGTTAGGAGCCCACACTATTACACCCTCCTGTTTGTCTATGTCCTAGGGATTGAACTCAGGTCCTGTGTCTGCAAGGGAAACATTTCATTAGCCAAGCAATCCATCTCAGCTCCCACAATGGCCCCAAAGCACTTTGAAAACTTGTGGGAGGAGGCTATTTCCTTGATGTTTGCCTGTGATTGACTGAAAATTGCTCCACTGGGTAAAACAGAGCCACGACTATGTCTGACAATCTCTCCCCCCATTTTCTTGTGTGGTCATACACAGCTACTAGGAAATTCAGCCACTCCTCTGTGACAGCTCATGGACCTCTAACACTGGTCTCTCCTCATGTAGGCCTGATCCAAACCTTGATCTCACTGTGTGCCCACTCACGTAACTCCCTCCTCCACAGCAGGCCTCAGTTCTGAATTCTAAGGGACTGAATGCATTGAGTCATTTTTCTAATAACAAACTCTCTGTGTCTGGGCACCAAGCCTCTGGAAACTAAAGAAGAGAAAAGAGAAGTTTTGGGACCCCTCCATCCACTGCCAACATCTGGAGCCATGACCTGGTACAACTAGGTAGCTGGACCAGGCTGCCACAAGGTGCTCAGCATGTGGCTATTTGTCACACTGGGAAGAGGAGGTGGGGAATCCCACCTGGGTCCTCGGCTCATGCAAGGAGTCTGCATCTCCTCGAGCTGCTCCCAGCACCTGGCCTGTACCCAGCAAGTGCATGCTGCTGTTGGGTAAACTTAATCCTCTCAACCACAAAGATTCTTCTTGTCCCTCTGATTTGGTGATGGGTGGTCCCCAAAACTAAGCCTGCAGTCTGAAGTCCCAAGGTGTGACTAAAGTAAAATTCTGCTCCCTAGACAACACTAAAGGGCCAGGCATACATCGGGTGCTCAGTAAATGCTCTTCGGTTGAGACATCATTCCACAGTGGCTTTCAGAACTGTGACTCACAATTAAGTCTTCACAATGGTAAGGTATAAAAAGACCCTGCAAGGCTTCAGGACATGAGGGGTGACTGCTCAGGGGACAAAGTGAGTGCTTTGTGTAGAAGGAAAAAGACCCAAGAAGCAAACAGACCAAATCTGCCTGGGAAGCCAGTTCCTCTTTTGATCAGAGATTTGATGTGGCCTCAGGATGACAGCCACTGGATGCTTCCAACAGGGCCCTGGGTCCTTCCATGAGGTCAGGGCCAGACCCCTCCCAGTTTCCTGCCAAGACTCAGAACTTGATGTCCCAAGCTGCAGAGACCTTGCCAGTTTCTGTGACCCAGGCAACCTGAACTTTACCCCAGCCCAGTGGGATTTCTCCCTGTGAAGTCTCCGACCTCTGGTGCACCTTCCTGCAGATTTGGGGGTGGGGCTTCCTTCAGGGAACCCTGGGGGTTGTCTCTACCAAGGGCTTTCCTACCTCAGAAAAAAGGAAAAAATTTGCATCTTTAAAATATAGAAGTTTGTGCTTGGGGACTCACAGTCAGCAGGCAGAGGACACGGTGATTACTAAGGGTCACAGTTCTTTAGGGAGACAGAGCAGTTTCAAGCATGCTGATCATACAGGCAAAGTGGTGCTGACTCTGACCTCATGACATCCAGCACAGAGAAACATGTGTAGAAAGTATGGAGTTCAGTCATTCATTCATTCAAGCTTTGAATATCCACCTGTGTCAGGCCTAAGAACACCAGGGAGAGCAGCCCAAACCACCTCTGTGCCTCTGCTTAAGACCACGTAGAGGACTCAGATATTAACCCACTGTTCTGATAAAATGTCGATGTCAAGCCCCGTTCTGAGGGCTTGGACAATGGCCTACCTTGTGATCACGCCTCACTCTGCTTTCAGGAGCAGCATCTTATCTCAGGTTAACACCTGCTGTGTTAAGAAGAGTCAGTCATTTAAAGCTAAGCATAGTGGGACACAATTGTTATCCCAGCCTCTGGGAGGTGAGGCAGGAGGATTGTAAACTAGAGATCAGCCAGAGCTATAGAATGAGGCTGTGTCTCAAAGGGAGAGCCTCACAGTCACAGTAGCGTGTAAGGTAGGTGGTCACACTGTCTCCAGCCTGCAGAGGAGGTTGGGGGTCAGAAGGATCGAGAACTGGGGAAAAAAAAAACATAGGAGAGAGACAGAGTGGGGACCAGAGCCTGTGCTAAAACCCTATGCCATGTGAGCACAGTCAAGGCACTTGAGGAAATGCTGGGCTGAGGCCAGAGGCCCCAGGAGGTTTAGTAGGGACTGGGCTTGGCGTGTGTGGGGGGACAGGCCGAGGAGACCTCTGATCCAGATTTCAAGAGCCTGGAGTGGAGAATGGGGAGCATAGAGAGGATGCAGACTGGGAACCACAGCCAGGCTGGGTGTACCCAAGTAGCTGGGCGGTGCCATACAGAGCCATTGTTTCGCCAGATCGAGGTTGGCTTGCTGCTGGGAGCTCTTCCTGTATTAGAAATGCACTAACAACATCCCCCACACCCACCCAGCATTAATAAAAGACCAGTTTTAACCAAAACTACATCACATTCTTTTAAAAATAATTCTTTTTGAGAAAGGGTCTCATTCAGCCCTAGGCTGGGCTCCAACTCCCTATATAGCTGAGGGTGACTTTTGAACTTTCTTTAAAATTACCCTTATTTTTAGAGAGGGGCACCGTAGCATGGGTGTGGGGTCAGAAGGCAGCCTTTCAAGAACTCATCATGTGCTTTTTCCGCCCGCTCCCCCCTCCCCCCCGAGCGCCGCTCCGGCTGCACCGCGCTCGCTCCGCGCTGTCAGGCTAGCGCCGCTGTCCCCAGCCGTCACCATGATCATCTACCGGGACCTCATCAGCCATGACGAGCTGTTCTCCGACATCTACAAGATCCGGGAGATCGCGGACGGGCTGTGCCTGGAGGTGGAGGGCAAGATGGTCAGTAGAACAGAGGGT